>CM017574.2:17943040-18018040 GCA_007844105.2 Rhamnella rubrinervis | reverse complement strand
CTAAGCTCGCGTGTGGGCTAACCTCTTATGTGGGCTAAGCATATGCCAGCTTGTGATGGCTAACTAGGCAGCGGGCGTGGTACCGGTGAGGTATGCTACCGGCGTGTCGATGACATAACAGATGACATCATGAGAAGAGAAAAAATATTTTTTTAAAAAAATTTAATATTTTTCTCAATGTTTAATAATTATTTTATTGTAATTTTTTGAGTAATAAATTAATGATTTTTTATTGTGTTCAACTGGAAAAATGGCTAATGTGGGGGAATCATCCAACCCTGGGGCACAAGTGCCAACACCAACTGTGACGGTTTTGGTGAAACATGCGGAGAGACCAGAGAAGTTCAGTGGACTGAATTTTAAGAGGTGGCAACAAAAGATGACATTTTACCTGACCACATTGAACCTTGCGAGGTTTTTGACTGAGGATCCACCGAAGACGAATGAAGATGATAGAAATTTACTCATGGCGTTTGACGTGTAGAAGAGCTCTGACTACCTGTGTCGAAACTATGTGTTGAGCGATCGAATGAGACATTGTACAATGTATCTTGTGTCGAAGGTATTAAGCTGTGGGAGTCCTTGGAGATGAAATATAAGACCGAGGATGCGGGCACCAAGAAATTTATCGTGGGCTAATTCTTAGACTATAAGATGGTGAATTCCAAGACTGTGGTCAGTCAAGTTTAGAAATTTCAATTGATTCTACATGAAATTCATTCTGAAGGGATGATTCTAAATAAAGCCTTCCTTGTAGCAGCAATTATTGAGAAGCTGCCTCCTGGGTGAAAGAACTTGAGAACTACCCGAACCTGAGAAAGGAGATGAATGTCGAGGCGATTGTTAGACTTGAAAAAAGACAAAGGACGTTACGAGGAGGTATTCATCCAGTGAAGTGAAGCGCCAATGTGGTTGAACATGGCCGAGTTCCAAGTCCAAGAAGAAGCCAAGTAAAGGATACAATCTTGGACCGAAAGGAGGCTTTTCAAAGTAGAAATTCAAGGAAGTGCTTCAAGCGTGACAAGATGGGTCCTGGCGCCGATGTAGAGTGTTGAAGAGAGAAGAAACGAAAGAGCAAATGTGATGGAGGAAATCACTCAGAGGTTAGTGACTTGAACCTACGTGTTGTAGTCTCGAAGTGAACTGGTTGGGTCGACCCAAAGAATGGTGGATCGATACTAGTGCAACCCGCCATGTCTGCTTAGATAAGAATATGTTCACTTCCTTCGACTCGATTGATAGTGGGGAAAAGTTGTTCATGGGGAATTCAGCAACGTCCGAGATCTAAGGTCAAGGAAAAGTGATCTTGAAGATGACTTCTGAAAAGAACCTGACTCTGAACAATGTACTGTATGTACCTGAGATCTGCAAGAATCTTGTTTCTGGTTCACTATTGAACAAACATGGATTCAGGATGGTGTTTGAGTCTGACAAGGTTGTCTTGTCGAAGTCAGGGATGTTTGTAGGGAAGGGATATGTCTGTAATGGGCTTTTTAAGCTGAATGTAATGACTATAAAGCCAAAGACAATGAATAAAACAAATGCTTCTTCTATGTATTTATTTGAGTCTTACAATTTATGGCATGGTAGACTAGGACATGTTAATTATGGTTCTCTAAGGAGATTAATTAACTTAAATCATATTCATTTCAGTTGATACGAACATAAGTGTGAGACTGGTTGGCAAAAGTGACAAGGTTATCTTTTCAAACAGTTGAAAGAAATACTGAACATCTAGATATAATCCATAGTGATATATGTGATCTAAAATTTACACCAACAAGGAGTGGCATAAGTATTTTATTACTTTTGTCGATGATAGCACAAAATATTGTTATGTGTATTTGCTCAAAAGCAAGGATAGAGCTTTGGAGAGAAGTTTGTTTTCTATAAAGCAGAAGTTGAAAATCAACTCAATAAGAAAATTAAGTTGATAAGAAGTGATCGTGGTGGTGAGTATGTAACACCGATTGGTAATTACTGTGAACAACATGAGATTAGACATGAAGTCACTCCACCATATTCACCTCAGTCAAATGGTGTGGCTGAGCGTAAGAATCGTACCTTGAAAGAGATGATGAATGCAATGCTAATAAGTTTTAGGTTACCTCAGAACATGTGGGGGGAAGCCATTTTGTCGGCAAATTACCTTTTAAATAAGGTGCCCCAAAAGAATGAAAAAAAGACACCGTATGAGTTATGGAAAGGAAGACAACCTTCTTATAAATACTTACGAATGTGGGGGTGTCTAGCCAAAGTGGCGGTTCCAACACCGAATAAGGTGAAGATAGGTCCAAAAACCGTACATTACATTTTCATTGGCTATGCGCAAAATAGTAATGCATATCGATTTCTTGTGTATAAGTCAGAAATCCCCGATATACACAAGAATACGATTATGAAATCAAGAAATGCATCGTTTTTTGAACACGTCTTTCCATGTAAGTTCGAAGAGGGACCAAGTTCGTTTAAGCGAACATATGAGACTATGAATGAAGATAGTCAGGACCAAGAACAAGAATAAGAAGAAGAGGTTAAAGATGAACCTCGACGTAGCAAGCGAACTAGGACAGAAAAATCCTTTGGTCCAGATTTTCTAATTTATATGTTGGAGAGTAAACCTCAAAGTTATAAAGAAGCTGTGAACTATCCAAAAGGCTCTTTATGGAAAAAAGCCATCAAGAGTGAAATTGATTCCATCTTGCAAAACTATACGAGGGAACTAGTGGATCTTCCTCCGGGTAGTAAACCACTAGAGTACAAATGGATTTTCAAGAGGAAAATGAAAGCAGATGGAACAATTGATAAATACAAGGCGAGACTTGTAATTAAAGGTTACAAACAAAAGGAAGGCCTTGATTATTTTGATACGTATTCTTCTGTGACAAGAATAACTTCCGTAAGAATGGTATTAGCCATTACTGTGTTACGAAATCTTGAAGTACATCAAATGGATGTAAAGATAGTTTTTCTGAATGGAGATCTGGATGAAGAGATCTATATGGAGCAACCTGAGGGTTTTACTACTCTTGGACAAAAAAAGAAAGTCTGTAAATTGGTAAAGTCCCTGTATGGCCTTAAACAAGCACCGAAACAATGGCATCAAAAGTTTGATAGTGTGGTCTTTCGATGGATTTAAAATCAATGAGTGTGACAAATGTATATATGTCAAGGATACAGAAAATGACTATGTTATTTTGTGTCTGTATGTTGATGACATGCTCATTGTGGGTAATGATGATGAGATAATCAAGTCTACCAAGGTTATGTTGAGCACAAGGTTTGACATGAAAGATATGAGACTTGCAGATGTGATTTTGAAGGCAAAAATTATGCCCCTGATGGACTAGTTCTGAGTCAATCACATTATGTTGACAAAATACTGAATAAGTTCAGTAAAGATAATTCTGGTGTGGCTAGGACACCTCTAGATGTGAATCTACACTTGTCAAAAACAAAGGAGAAAGTATATTTCAGTTGGAGTATTCTAGGGTGATTGGGAGCCCGATGTACTTAATGAGCTGTACAAAACCAGATATAGCCTACCCGGTTAGTAAACTAAATAGGTACATGAGTAATCCAAATGGTGAACATTGGAAAGGAATCGTTAGAGTATTAAGATACTTACGGTACACTCGTCATTATGGACTGCACCATACTCGATATCCAGCTGTATTAGAAGGATATAGTGATGCCAACTGGATATCTGATGTGAAGAACTCAAAATCAACTAGTGGATATATGTTCATACTAGCAGGTACAGCAGTGTCATGGAAATCCTCGAAATAAACGGTTATAGCTCAATTCATGATGGAATTAGAGTTCATTGCTTTGGACAAATATGGTGAAGAGGTTGAATGGCTACGCCATTTCTTGGAGGATGTTCCTAGGTGGCCTAAGCCTGTGCCTGCTGTATCTATTCATTGTGATAGTCAGTCAGCGATAGGAAGGGCACAAAATGTGATGTATAACGGTAAGTCTAAACATATACATCGAAGACATAATACCGTTAGACAATTAATCTCAACTGGGGTTATCTCTGTTGACTATGTAAGGTCAAAGGATAACATTACGGATCCTCTAACCAAAGGGTTAAATCGAGAGCTAGTTGAGAAATCATCAAGAAGAATGGGACTAAAGCCTATAAAGATGAAAAGTCAATACAATGGAAACTCAACCTAGTTGACTGGAGATCCCAAGATCTAGGTTCAAAGGGATAACTAAGTTGTAAAGACTAATTTGGATCACTGTGGGGGTTTTTACCTTATGTCCATTCCTAAGATGAAATAGTGATACTTGTTGGAAATGAGGTTAAGCGAAGCGTTTAATGATTCTTAAGTTTCGGGAAAACTGAGAGGAGTATAGCAGGATACTCTTAGTTAAAGAATCACCTATGTAGAGAGAAGATGGGCCGCTTCGAAGGATAATTGTATTGGGCACAATTCTTTAGAAACTCTTGCAGAACCAGGGAAGAGGTCCATGGCCAAAACGAACATAACAGTGAGAACTGAAGAATGCTAGGAAGGAGTCCTGTGAGAAGTATATCATCTTCACATAAATGACAGTAAGGTTCAAGGACATCGCGTCTACCTTCAGTCAGTAGAGTAAATATTTTCTCATAAGGGAAGGTTCAAAGGGTAAAACCTACCTATCCTATGCAGGTTTCGACCGTAGAACTTTATCACCAGGGTCGAGTCTAGAGGGTTGTGTATGTGGGGAATTGTTGGATTTTAAAACGTTTTTAACGTTTTGTAACGGTTAAACAATTAAATGTGAATGAATGAATTGTGGTTTTATTATATAAACATTTTACAAAATAAATGTGTTTTAATGCTTTGTATTTTTGAATAGAAAATATAGAGAGAGTTTTGTTGCTCTTCGTGGGGTTACAGAACCTACACGATTGAAAGTTTTGACAGAGAGTGATAAGGGAGTTTAGGGTCTATGTATTCACAAGTTTGACTCGGTGATAGAGTAAAGGCAATCTTATCAGTTCATTGGGAATAGTTTGGAAGGTACTCAATCCACAACTCTTAAAGATTTGTTGTATCTTGGGAGACAAACGCTGCATAATCACAGGCACCGTGTGGAGCAAATCTATTTTAAGGACATTGTGGTAGCACACAGGCCTCGAATCAGGTTTGTTAGCATATAAGTATCACAGCTTCAATAGGTTTTTATTTGTTCTATCCGAATGATAAGTTGTATTGTTGATTCTATGCTAATACTTCTATGAGTTGTAGTAGTTTAGCTATTTCGTATGTAGTTCATTTCTATGCATTGGTTTTGGTACGTATGTCATTATGTATAATTCTCATTTGCTATTTATGACCTGTTCATAGTATATGAATAACAATAACTGCTTGTATCACGTCCATGTACCATTGCTGGAATATGGGTGCCATTAATATCGCCAATACAATCCTATATTTACAATAAACAATAAGTATAATAATAATAATAATAATAATAATAATAATAATCAGAAGAGGTTACCCTCTCTAATGGAGGGCGGATATAAGGAAATACAAATCTTATTACAGATACCCGCCTCCGGGGTTTTACAAGCCCGGTTAACACCGCCTTTACGGCCCTCCCTTCTGAGGTTGTTGCTCCATGCCCCGCTCGGTTACTTGCTTCGCCCCTTGCTTTCCATTTGGGTTCACCGTCGGCGCCGCCGCGGGTTGCCAGAGGGTCCACACCGCCGTTCTCCTACTCGCTATCCATGAGGTTCTCCGGCCAGGTCCATCCTACCTCAGGTTCCACCGCTTCCAGACGGGCCACTGGGTCCATCCTACTCAGGTGGTTCCACCGCTTCCAGACGGTTCATGGCAGTATGCTGGGTCCCGGCCGCCTCGACGGCCGATCCCTAACCGGCACTCCACGCCTGGGCCTACTCCCGGCCGCGCATGGGCCCACTGGCGCGGGCTCACTCCGGCCGCTCATGGGCCGCGTGGTCCATCGTACGTTCAGACGGGGTTCCTGGCCAGAGCGGGTCCATGCAGCCTCAGTGGGCCGATCCCTAATCCAAGACCTCCGCCTACTGGCCTACTCCCCGCCCATGGCTCACTGGCGGTGTCCACGAGCCCACCCCGCGGGTCCACCTCGCCTCTACGGCCCACCCCCTACCTTCTGGCAGTGCCCACCATGGGCTGGTCCGACATGTGGGCCCAACTCCGGTAGGATAACCACCTCATGAGCCCACAACCATTAAGCACTAAATCAAGCGTTTTCACTAACGCTTGACCTCCCACACAAAATGTTTAAGATACCATCTGGCTTCAGCCTCAGTAGTAGGGAGCAAAGAAGCAGAAGAAGTAGCAGCAGTAGTGCATGTAGTAGCTGAAGTAGCGAGTGCAAGAAGTAGTGAGCAGTAGCAAAGAAGAAAGCTAGAGCAAAGTAGTGAAAGTAGTGAAAGTAGCAGTGAAGAAGTGAAGAGCAAAGTAGCAGTAGCGAGCAGTAGCTTGATAGTAGTAGGAGTAGCAAAGAGGAGAGTGAGAAACTTGGTAGTAAAGTAAAAGATAAAGTAGTAGTAGTAGTAAGAGTAGTAGTAGTAGTAGTAGAAAGTGAGTAGCAGTAGTAAAGTAGTAGTAGTAGTAGTAGTAGTAGTAGCAAAGAAGTAGTAGTAGTAGTAGAAGTAGAAGAAGTAGTAGCTAGTAAGAAAGAATACTAATAATAATAATAATAATAATAATAATAATAACAACAACAATAATAATAATAATAATAACACACACACACACACACAACAATAATAATAATAATAATAATAATAATAATAATAATAATAATAATAATCAAGGTTATCTACTGCCGGGATAGAAGCTATATCCCAACTAGATCAAGCATCTCTATCCTGATTTTGGTATTATCCAACCAAGTTTGGCATCACTCCAAATCCACACCAAATGCAGTGAAATTTTATTAAATTAAAAGAGTTCTGGTCATTACAAAGATTACAGTGTATAAAAACCTCAAATCGATAAGTAACAAAATAAAATACATCCGAGGTAAGAATCAAAAGATAAACAAAGACCGGTAGCCGTCCCTAAAAAACTCAGTAGAAAACCCCAAACGGGAAAATCTCAATCCGGGAAAAGAGTAGGAAAAACAAAGGTACCGAACTACTTTTTAAACCTATAGTTTGCAAACCCATTGACATTCCCTGAATGTAGGGATACAAGAATCGGAAGACCCTACCACCATCGACTCAAGGTAGAAGAAACCGCATCTTAGATGAAGATCTCAAGAACCGTATTTCCACTCCCAAGATGTGAAACCCGAATCAATCTGGAAACATAAAGAAGCGGTTCACCCATCTCGATTTGTGTAATCTACGGACTACCTCCTCTCGACGATGCGAAGCAAGTTGACGACGTAAGTGGAGTCGCAGACTCCAGCCATAAATGATCCCACCAAATCTCTAGCACATTCTATAAGCGGTAATAGCCAAAGCTCACTCAGGTATACCGCAGAATCCAGGACAACAAAGCTACCTTTGATGAAACCCCTACTTCAAGCAAGTACCCGATCCGCCACGGACCGCAACCGCCACCGCACTATCAGATAACCTTCAACCAAATTTCATCATGACAAACCACTGAATAACTGGTGAGCTCGGGAGCAAATACGCGCAACTTCTAAAGCCTCAACGGTATGTCACTAACCGAAGCCGTGCATCGACTCCTTCCAATAGCATTTGCTTCCTAGTCAAAGCCCAAATAAAAGCCAGCAAAGCGTATGAAGACATTGCAAAATGCCACGATTAGAACAAAACTGTGATAAGAGAAGTGCACTCACAATGGCCGTGAGTCCATAAGTTGAAGACCTGTAAGCTTAAGAAGCCTTCATAGCCTTTCAAACATAGAAACCATCGAACCACGATGCATCCAACGATTGAAGGTGACCCAGATCCCAAATAAAGCGGTGCGATAAGGGCAAGTCGAGAAAGGAAACGGTTTCTAAGTCGTTACTACAAATTGCGATTTTGAGGCCATGGAGAATCCCTCCTAATCAATACGCCATCGGTAGGAATACGCTCGGTAGACGCCAAGGCGAAGATCGAGCGAGCCGGAGGAATGAAAGTCTTCCAAACGATCTAACCTACACCGGAAGCGGGTCGAGAAAGGCGAAGATAGATATCTCTGATCAAGCGCTTCGAAAATGAATTGGCCAAACTCTCATCCTACCGTCCATAAAAATCGCCACCTTCTCAATACCCGAGCACAATCGGAAGCTGTCACGGAACTCACGGAAGGTTCCAATTGCCATCGATCAACGGATCGCACTAAGGTGTCTGGTCGCGATAAATCTCCCGAAGTTTCAGAATACAACTCAATAATGGGCATCCCACCGGTTGTCAACCCGAACGAACCTCGAGTGAACCCCGATGATCCAAATCACCGAGATGGTAAGATAGAAATGTCTCTGAAACAGCCGACGTGGAAGAAAGATAGATAAAGGGTTCGGCTTTCCTAAAATACCAAGAAAACGAAAACGAATGAATCCTTGTTCATCAACTTCCAAGCCAACTTACTCAAGAAAAGCCTTATTAAAGGTGACCGGTTTTTCAAACCCAAACCCTCGATTAATGGGCCGACAAATGATTTACTCAAGCAACCGAGATCGATTTCAATCCGGAAGATCCGGTCAAAGGAAGTTTCAATCGCCTTAAGAGATTCAAAGAAACCCACCGCCATTTGTAGACCATAAACGCGTGGACAAACTTCGAGGTAATCACCAGTTAATCAAGCACAACCGACACGCCATCGGTAGGGAACGACCTTTCCAAAGAGGCTAATCGCTCCAAAATCCGATCATACGATCGAAGAATACTGAGTAGGGCTTCCTTTAAAAGGGAACCCCGAGATAGATAAAAGGAAGTCGACCCAATTTTCCAAGTCCGCCAAAATTGCACGACGCGCGAAGACACCGAACCAAAATAAATGTGGATTTATCCAAGTTGACAACCCACTGAAATAATCAGAAAGGCGCATGGCATCAAAAACATCGGCAATTTCGATAAGTCCTCCGCGAAAACATGAGCACGCCGTCCGCGATAAAGGAGGTGAAGCCTGGGGAAGAGGAGTTCCTGGGAGAAATCGGCGAGAGAGAGCCCCGGAGACCATCCGAGATAAATAATTGCCGTAAAATCTTCGCAATACCAAATAAAAGGGAGAAAGTGATCTCCGCGCGAACCCCTGAACAACCAAAGTAACCTCTGAACCCCATTAATGAGAACCAAATCTTTCCTGAGGTGAGAATAGATCCGATCCACGAGCAAAATTTGGTGCGTAAATTAAACCCGCCTAAAACGCCAAGAAAAGTCCCCAAATCATGAGTCGTTCTCATGGATGCCTATCTTCAAAGCCACATTACCAAAACTTTATCACAAGGTGATTAACACAAATCAAGTAATCGAATGCAAATCCTCCACATTTCGCTTGATGAAACCAAACCGATTGTCGAATAATTCTAGCTGACTCTCGCACCGGACATCATTAAAATCTTAGAAACCACCTTGAAAAGGAAGTTTCCCAACATGATCGGACGGAACTTGTCCATCGAGTCGCGACCGCACTTTCGGAAGAAGCACCATGAAATTTGAATTTAGGCCGGATGAATGGCTCCCAAAGAAAGAAAGATTTCACCGCATCCACCACATCGAATGAATAAAGTCCCAACAAGTTCGGAAGAAAGAACCCTGAAAGCCATCGGTCGGGCACTGGACGTCCAGTTGAACACCGCCTGTCTAACCTCCTAATCGCGCACTGCTAAATTGAGTTTTCATCGCTAGCCACGGAGTTCGAATGATCCCATCTAACTGGAGAAATCCGTCCGAGAATCTCCGCTGAAAATGTAGATCTATAATAATCCCTATATGACTCTCATGGTAGTCTCATTCGGAAATATTTATCCCCGAATCGAAAACAACAGTGGCGCTTCGTGCAATTCAAGAAGTGGAATGAAAGAACTTGAGTCATGCGACACCGCCCTCAACCATTCGACCCACATCGATCTCGAAGCATAGTTTCTTTGAAGAGTAGCCTCATCAAGAGAAACTCGGAAGTGCCGGCCGGCTAATCTCTCTCAAGCCCTCCGTACAATAATATTCGACCGAAGAAGTTTTTCCCGAGCCAAAGTGATTTTGTCGTGAATATCACCAAGACATCCCTCGCTCCAACCCCAAGAAAGCATGCTTCACCTTTTCAATTTAGCAATAACCCATGAAAAGGACTTCCCAAACCTCCTCATCCCAAATACTCGAACGAAGGATTTGAAATCCTTATCGAGCACCCACATGATCGAATCGAAACGGACGGCCCACATTATCAAGCTTTGAAAGCTCGCCATGGTGATGATCGAATGCAAAATTGGCTAAAGTGCAACAAGAAATGGAATCCCAAACCTCCAAACAAGAGTTGAAAGAGCCTATCGAAGTTTGTTTAACATACCCCGGGTCCACGCCACCCCTGTGGAAGAAAGCTCCACGAAGTATCAATAGGGAGCAAACCTGCAGCCTCCACCGCGCCCCGAAAGTCAGATAAAGAAGAGTGAATAGGAGGACCTCCACTGCACCTCTCATACGCACCTGGATGGCATCAAGTCCCCACAATGACCACCTGATGATCTATATAACCGCAAGATGTCCCAAAACTGCCCAAAGATTTTTTCGACGTCCCTGAAAGACACTCCCATACACAAAAGAAATCACCGCCGGCCCTACCCTGAATACTCATAAAACGATTTGCTCCTCACTAAGCAAAATCCTAGCATCCTCCAAAAGCTAGAAGCAAAATCCACATGGGCAAAACATCCAACTATTAGTGAAATGAACTCCATATTTAACGAGACCAAAAGAGTTCGAATCAGATCAAAAGTAACCATAGCTCCACCAAGCATAATGTATGGGTTATGTCGACGCATAAAAATCATACAAGACCCTCCGAGTGTCGGTTACCAAACCCCCGTAGCCCAATAAAGAAAAATCATGGTTTCCAGATTGGAAGCCCGAAGTCGCGGCCCGGTCAAAACTACGGTGGTCGCTCCCAAGTATTTTAGTCTGCTCCAGCCGGAGGTCGCCTGTGTTTCTCTTAACCGTGGTCCAAGGGTCCTTAGTTTCAAACGGGGTCGAGGCTTACTAAATCTAGGTTTCACTGAAAGCCGGTGAGAGAATATCCGGGTCATAAGCAATCATACCGTGAAGGTCCTGTCTCACCCCGGGCCCTTCCTGGTGGTAGCTCTTCATTCAAATCGCCGGGGTGTCACCCAAATTTGAAGGCATATCCCGAAAGCACTCGCTCTTAATGTTTTCCCAAGATCAATGCCTCATCTCAATCCATAGCAACTATCTCGAATAACCGCCCCTCAAGTAGGAACCCGAAAGTATCCGGAGACATTTAACCTCGTAGAGAGTGAGGCCGTTGAGGATTTTCAGCGCACCAAGATTGCCCCGACTGTATCCAATGGAGGAGGATGCTTCGGCCTCGAGTAGGTGCTTTAGAATCATCCTTACCTTTTCTCGGCTTCGCCATAGGAGGTACCCGCTTTGAATCCAACCGCACCCACCGGATGTCCTATATCGCGGCAAGAAGTGCAAAAGTCCGGACAATTTTCATACTCAAACCAACCTCGATGCATGTGTCTTCCGCTTCCAATAATAATTTTTCGTGAATGAAACTCGCCAGTCAACATCCACTAGAATCCGAAAGCAAAGTAGCCAAAGTCGCCGCTTGTCAGCCTCAAAGAATCCTCAAAGGAACTCCAATACCTCTGCAAGATCTAAAAGAATCGAGGATGCCAAGATTCCCAACTCAAATTGTGAAATCTTACCCAAACCCGTGTATCGTAGATTTTGCGGCACCGGATTAAAATTTTTTACCCAAGCCTGACTAACAAACCCGGGTTTCAAATTCAAGCAGTGCCCCGGACCACACTTTCTTCCTATCCTCCCTAATGCAAAAAAAACATGAAAATAGCCTCTTCCTAGATGGATTAGTTTCCATTTACTCAATTTCCAAATGCTTTGCAATTTTAAAAATGATCATCATGCTTCCAAAGTTTCTCCTCTCGAAAGTGAACTTTTCTATTAGAGAACCGACAAAGAAAGCAATACGTTCTTTATAAGCAATATCATTTACTCTTAACAAATAAAATTTCCTTTTCTTATAGGCACATTCGATTATCAAGGATCACAGTGGAACAGTAATTACCACTTAGAACGGTGCGCATAAGAAGATCCAGCTTGTATCGCATTCCCATGAACCATCAGCTGCAGCGAGGCTGAGCACCATCATGGTCAGGGAGCTCATTCCCCTTGCATTTTCACCGATAACCGCCGCAAGATAGGCGCAGCAGGGCTTTCTCATTGACATGTTCAGGTAGCTCACGATATCACGTAGGTGCAAATGGAGCACTCCCTCTCACACCTTGATTCCCAAAGATGTGGTTCACAAAGATGTGTATTCTCGCACCACATGCGCCAATTTGAATGGGATTTAGGAAGACTACCCCTGCTTCCCATGACGGATCAAATGCCATATCCAAAATCCACGCTAGAAATGTAAAAGTAATGCAATTTAGAGTATAAATGCAAAGTCTGTTTGATTACTTAATTTCCAGATTTCAATACAACAAATTCAACACAAACCAAGAGAAATTCAAAGAATAACCCACAATGATATGTTACAAACACATCGCAATCAGACTATTGGTAGCAAACCCAAGCATAAATTCAAGTGGCGATGTAGCAGTGAGTGCACAATAATTACTAAATCACGTAACCGGTCCTAAAAATGCACCACGCTCAGAGATTACCCACGCATAACGATATTACAAGCGATCTCACCTTAGCAGATCCAATCAACGTGTACCTACCTCTCGCAGATCCACCAAATCCAGAAATCCACCAAGTCCGCGATCCCACGCAAACGCCGATGCCTAATTTTCTACCAAAACCCCGACGCGGTAGTGTTGCAGTAACCCGAAGCTCAAACCAAAGAAACCCACGCATCCACAAACAATTTCGATCAATGCTCGAGCTCACTTTGCAAACGGCAGGATACCCACGGAGTTCCCAAACCAGCCATGACCATCACCACCATACACAAAATCGCGGAACCCGAAACCGCACGTTCCGCGAATGAAGCTCTACGGAGATGGAGCAACCTACGGCCGAACAATCCGCTCGAACTGAAAACCCACGATGAAATCAGCTTTAAGCTCCGTGAAAGAGGCTTCAATCGGCGAATCTCCACGGCGAATCGCTGAAGAATCCGACAAGGCCCACTGCGCCGATGTAGATCCACCTCAACGGCTCACCAAGGCGACGATCACCAGAAACGGATCTGCGAGATGCCCACTCCAAAGAGCCGGGCCACCACCTCAAAACCCCGAATACATCAACATCAACCACGTGGCCCACAATACCTTGAAAATCGGAAGAGAGTTCGCAATCCCACCAAATGACCTCAATCGCAATTACCCACAAATGAAGCAGACCTCACCCACGACGATGGGAGATCCTGGTCGATCCTTAACCACGTACCAAGATTACATCACTAATAATAATAATAATAATAATAATAATAATAATAATAATAATAATAATAATAATAATAATAATAATAATAATAATAATAATAATAATAATAATAATAAAAATAATAATAATAATAATAATAATAATAATAATAATAATAACAACTTACTTTAAAATAAGGATAAAATTTTATACTTTCTCTTATTCTTTGTGGTACTGTTGATCTGGGCTTGACCATCATATCTACCGCAATTATATTTAATGCTCTTAAAACCTTATTGAAATTTCTAGTAGTAGTAAAATGTGATCAGGAAAATGTTTCTTGAGCCACACAATATTGAGAATTTTGACCCACTGTGAGTAAAAATACTACAAGTATCTCTTCAACACAAATAAATCTAGTATCCTCTAAAAGTGTTTTTTTTTTATGATAGTGCATAATTTCATAAACACATCGGGATACATTCTATAAACTTACCGAAAATTTACCGGATTATCTTGTAATATTTTATGTACATAATAACATCCTATTGATGTTTTTGGTCGCCTAGATAAGGAACGTTGGATGCAATTGTTATACATATTATATATAAACTCATTTAGCATACAAAGTTTTGCTTCAATTGATCTCAATGAATACCTAATGGTTTCATGCAATTCTTCTTCTTTCTTTTCATCTTGTATCTCTTCTTCCATTTCTTCATTCTCTACTTCAATATCTTCATGAATGTTGGAATTAAATCACCTGAGAAAAAATAGAATAAAATAAACTCAATTTTGTATATGTATGATTGATTTTAGAGATAATAATATTGATCATGACACAAGTCCTATCATGTACACACATTCATAGCATTTTTTCTCTCAATTTTCATATTAATGTTTTATTATATCACCGAAAGAATATTGCAGCATTTAAGAATAGACACCAAAACAATTATTGCAAGTATTCTAATGCGAACGCAACCTTCCAAATCTTCACGTATATAGATAAAAAAAAACAATAGTTCAAACAAAAAAAATTTAAAAATGTAAGAACAATGCAGATGAATAACAAAAGAAATCTCTATCAATTCTCTATAGATTCTAGAACCCTATTACATCATTCCACATGTTACTAGGTAATGTATCAAGAAAAGAAATACATTCTTCCAATAAAAAATTAATCCAGTCGGAACGCTCTTCAGGTGTCATTTTCAAGAAATCCATCCTTTTTGCTCTAGTATTAAGTAACTTAAGCACCTTGAAACTAGCACACTGATCCAAATTTGGGATCTCTTTTATAACATCCCAACAACTTACTTCTCTACTTTCAATTGAAGCAATAGTTTGTTTCAGCTCGCCAATGTTTTGGACAATGTTGTTTAGAACATCCGACTGACAACTATTAGGCTCAAATGAGCTAGATTTTCCTTCAATGTTCATTTTATTTTTTTTAGTTGTTGGAAGAACCTCTGAATTAATGAGATGTGAGGTAAAGTTGATTGTAGATGATGAATGAGGTAAAGTATCATGTGTATCACTTTGTATGAATGTCTTAGTCTCTGGATCATATGTCAAGTCATCTAAACCACCTTTATTGTCTTTTGTCTCAATTGTTCTTGCATCTGTTTCCTCTCCTAATCCAATTGCATGTGACCTAGTTGCAGTTCGATTTCTAGTTGCAATTTCCAAATATTCATAGTCGGTAAAAGTGTCAGTTTGATAATTTCTATGTGTAGGATGTGCCTGAAAAGAAAAAATAATTATTGTTGGCATATGAAGCATGCATAAAAATAACATAAAAACTCCTAATTCTTAGAAACTGATAAAAGTATGCACTAACAATACTTATGCATGGAAAATATTTCATTGGATTTGAAAGTCTAATTTGACCTATTATCATAAGCAATAATTAATACAAATATAGTCACATGATAGCCATGCATGGTGGCAATCATGGAAACTCAAATTAATAAACAATACATAGATATTCAGCGGAAGTGTAAAGTACAAAACATGTAGTGGCAAACAAAAATGCATAAGCTACAATCCTCACCTTAAAGTAATCCTCCCATACTTCATCACTAGCAGTGAATTTCTTTGCTATCGGATCCCATCCAAATTCAGAATTAAAGCGCATAAGCTGAGAATAGTTGGTGTATCGTCCCTTAAACCACTTAACACGACTTACATATTCTTTATAAGTCGTTTGGGATATGAGTTTTGCATTAAGAACAGGAAGTATTTTTTTTTCTACTATTGACTTGCTAAATGAACCATTTTTTTCATGTCATCCACGATTAGCAGCATCAACCATGATCCTTAATAATTCATTGCTTTCTTCCATTGTCCATACCTTATATTTCTCCACACTTTTTCCCTTTTTTTTTTTGTGACTTACTTGGTTTGAGTCTTCCATATAAATATTACTAGATTGCACATAAATATGATATAAAATTAAGCATAGATTTACGATATAAATCTTAAATCAAAGAAGAAATAATTAGATTTTCATTATACTAAACAAGAACAGTGAACTGTCTATATGTAATTTTCTACCTAATTTTAAAAAATACACAGACATACTATATTAACATAAACTTAAAAGAAATCAAAAGAGATACTATATTAATAAAAACTTAAATACATATTAACTGAAATGAAAATATATCAACATTCACACCCCTTTCTCATTAAATTACTAATGTTATAAAATAATTTCTACCTGTAATCAACCAAAAAGCTAGATTTTTTTTATTATTTTAAATTTTTGGAGGGGGGTGTTGAAACTTGAAAAGGAGATGATAAAGTCTTGTTAATTTTGTCTTCTAAAGTCACATTCAAAAGCCTCTTACACGTAATATGGTGGAGCCTAGAGTAAGCCATTGCAAGTCCTCCATGTGGTTGGTATTGAATATATAAATATATATATTCTCATCCCGATTACAAGTACTTCACGTTGCAAGTCCTCCATGTGGTTGGTATTTAATATATAAATATATATATATATATATATATATATATATATATTCTCATCCCCATTACAAGTACTTCATGTTTATATATATATATATATATATATAAACAATTTTTGTTAAATCCACAGGAAAGAGACCCTCTAATAGGAGCTTCAATGTCCTTGCTCATTGTCTTCTAGTAAGGATAGGGTGAAACCAGCCAACCAGTCTTTACAATATGAGGGAAGGAGAGCCTTGATTGGTTCACTCTAATTGCCAGTAATAAGCCATTACCCTTTACCTAAACCCTAAAACTCAAATTCATAACCCTAACAAATCTTATGCACGAAAAATACTTGATTGGATTTGAAAGTCTAGTTTGACCTATTATTAGCAATAATTAATACAAATATAGTCATATATATATATATATATATATATATATAAAATATTTTTTGAAAAAAAAAACATGCATAGTCCATGAACATACGCCCTCTTTTTGACAATCAAGTATTCTTTCGATTAAAAAAAATTAATTCAAATTAACAAACAGCAGCCACTAATCAACAACATAGAAGATTTTACAAACTGTATATCTCAACCTACACAAAGACCAAATTAAGAAAGCATATGAAATTGATACCTAGAACCTTTGGGCGTGCTCTTTGCTATGTTGTGTGCTCTTCCACTCTTTTTTTACGTCGATTGAAAAAGTCTTCTACTTGTTCAATGAAAGTCTTTAGTAAAAAGAAAAGATAATTTGAGAGATTGGGTATATATACCATCCACTTAAAAGTATTAAAAAGTTTGTATCAATTCATTATCTATAAAAGTAAAGTCTAAATTAAATACCTATATACTTTTGGTGACTTTAAAAAGTTATAATTAAATATCTCAAAACTTTTAATAACTTTTAAAAGTTTATAAAAGTTGAAATTGAATACCTCAGGATTTTTAAAAATCTTAAAAAGTTTTAATTAAATACTCTTAGACTTTTTAAGCCTACAAAAATCTTTTAAAATCTTAATTAAATACCTCCCTCTTGTTTTACTTCGATATTTTTGTTTTAAAATACAAAGAAGAATTAATAATTAAATAAAAAATTTAATTGATGCTTTTCACGTTGAAATTATATTAAAATGAAAACTTAATAGAAAACTTGTGTGCGGTTAAGAATACCTCTATTTTAAGTAATGTTATTAATATTAATATTATTTAAATATAACTTATTTATATATTTATATTAATGTTGCTTATATTTATATTATTGTTATTTATTTAATATTAATGGTATAGGGTTGTTCATATAAGCCTGACCATAAAGCCCAGTTGTTAGGTCCAATACTTATTATATATAAGCTTAAGATCCGCTGGACCCAAATACCTTCAATACAAGAACCTTCTACGATCTTTACTCGTAACCTACGCCTACCATGCCGGATTATAGTGGTGGAAGGTAACTCCTACTTTAGCGGATAATCGCCACACCCACTACTCCTACACCTCAACCTCGCTACACATCCGATAGGAACATGGGGCATGGACCACAAGTCAAGGCATCAGGCACATAGTAATTGCCTATAAGTAGTTACTACCTCCATAGCTCACCTATAAAAACCTCAAGGACACCTCCTTTCAAGCACGCCCGAACCTTATCAATCTCTCGCCAAATCCTTTCGATTTCCAATCATCGACTTGAGTATCTGAGTATCCTTGGCCGGTACTCACACCTGCCCTGTGATTACTTGACAGCCTTTTCTATTTTCAGGTTCTTAAACACTCAAAGTCACTCCATTTGAGTAATATAAGACCTTATCTATTTTTGTTAAAACATTTGGCTGCTCTATGAGAACCCAATTTTCACTTTATAAAAGTTCTCATGCTCACCAAAGAGCAAAATGATCCGTGGGCATCACACCAATGCATCTTAAGACGACCTGCATCACCCCGCTTTTTCTAGCATCTAAACTGCACCTTAATTGTTCATTTAAACCTCACTAGCGAATTCAATAAGGCACCTCGAAGCACTCATTATAACGCAAGTACCAAATTAGAGGCACTTAGCCCAAGTACAAATTATACCCAATGTGCACTGAGCACTCGGTCAACGTACTAAAAGTGCATTCCATCAGTGCATTCCATTGGTGCACCTTACAAGTGCCGCCAACAAGATCCCAAGAGTGCACTCTAGTGCACCATGCCAATGCATTCAACTGAGCACCCCCAAACATCTCAACAATGCACCTCATCAGTGTATTGTATTTGATGCACCCAAAAAGTGCTCAGTACATCTTACTAGTGCACCCCAATAATGCACCCTAGTGCACCTCAATGCATCTCAGTGTACCCTAACTATGCATCAGATTGGGGCATCTTATTTCAGGGTACAAATCACACTCAATGAGCATTAAGCACTCAGTCAATACACCCGAAAAGCACACCTCACAAATGTATCAACATACACCTTATACACCTAAAATCGAAAACATACACCCAGCACTAGGGAAACAACCGTTTGCAATAGTACAAAGCAAGCAAATATAAATAATTGTTTAAAATGATATAAAGCAAGTGAATATAAAACTAGACCTCAATAATCCTGAGGCAAATTGGGTTCATAAACTTTCTAAGGAGTCTGTAAAACTCTATAAAAGTGACTACCAAAATATGGAGTCTAAGAAACTCTATAAAATCACTACTCTAAGTAGTCTAATTATCTGCATCACCAATCTCCTCAGGAGTATCTCCAAGCACCAAAGACCTCATAAAGGAGCATCTACCTCATACACTCATAAAAGGTCGAGATTAGGGTATTTGTGCTCAATCTAACTAAGACATGCACTCAGTTGTTGTGCAACCTCAATCTTAATGGTCTCGTCAGTAGAAGACTTCAAGCTCTCAAGCCCCTGAAGGGCTCTGGTGCTCTTCTCCTTTGACTCTATTACATCACTCTCCAATTCCTTCATCCTTGCCTTTGACTTGGATAAGCTGTCCTGCAGTTTTTGAATTGTCTCTTCATTAAGCTTGACCTCATTATCCATAAGCATTGCCTTCTTCTCAAACTCACTTAGGGTTGCCTTTTGGTCTGTTGTTCTTTGTCTTAGGTCGTTAATCTCAAAGTGTGTCTGGGTCATATACGCTTGTTGTCTCAAACCCATATATCCCACCTGAGAAAGGGTAAAGAATGAGAAGTATGTGAGAACACATACAAAGAAAGGAAACTAAAAGAAGCTGGTAATACCTTCGCCCTAAAGTGCAGTTTACCTAAGCATACATGTCCATTGGAAGGGTTTCTATTTCTTTGAGGGCTCCCGAATGGAATGTTTTTCCCATATGATTGATAAATGGTACTAGTAGGGAAGGCAAAGAGACAGAAGTAGGTGCCTGGCCAACAGAAAGCTGAGTGGAGGATCTAAAAGGGTGCCTGGCAAGAGAGTAGGCAACCTGAAGGAAAAATTTAGTGCAGGCGGCCTGATAAAATTCAACTCCGAAGTAAGGTTGGAAGGCCTAGAAGGAAGTGATGATGAGGTCAGAGGAGTTAAAGATGTCTTGTAGGTTTGTTTCTCTTACTCTGAGAGCTCCCTGATCTATCGTTTCCCCTATTCTCTCCTGCCCCGCTTTTCCTCATCTCACTAAGTTTATTTTTCATCCCTTCTGTAGTCATGTTGGGCTGAATTAAATGTCCTGTAAAAATCAAGAAGATTAGCTCGACATGGCAACACATAAAAAAAAAAAAGAGAAAGAAGAAGAGTGCACTAACCTCCATTAAATAAAGTCTCACGAGAAAAGTAAAAGGCAATCTTCCCAGGAAGTAATAGGTTCTTGTAGTTCCTGTTAGCCTCTGGTTGGTTCTTAGCAAACTCAATACGACTACGCAACCCTGAGCTCACCTCCTTAAAATGCAAGTTACATGTGCAATAGGAATGTTAAAAAAAAAAAAAAGATATGCATGGTGGGAAAACTTAAAATCCTATAGTGTGTAGGGACTGGAAACGAATGAGGCTCATCCGTAGGAGCCTCCCAATTTCTTGTTGCCAAAAACCATTTACTATTCCACCCTTCAGCCATATTGGAATTACAGTCCCTAACAATAACATTTTTTCCCTGCCTCGAAGATACATAATACACCCGCTAGTTTTAAATCCCCCTCTCATGGGATCTTTCTTTAGGCGGTACATATACATGAACTCGTCAGCTGTCAAGGTCATTCTTAGCTCCTTCCATAAAATGTAGTAACAAACCAGGGATCTCCAAGAGGTAGGGGTCAACTGCCCATGAGCAAGACCTCATTTGTGAAGGATCTCTTGAAATACAAGAAGAAGTGGAAGACGCAATCCATACTCAAAGAAAGCAGTATGAAAGACTGCCTCCCCAATCTTAGGTTTGCTAGGGTCATCTTTTTTTTTAGGTGCTCATAAGACGACTCCAGGGTCCATATTAAAGAGAAGTAAAAAATTTCTAAGTCGCTCTGTAATATTGATAGATGACTTGACTTCAGTAATGGCAAAGCCTTCGGAATCCTGAGGGTTGCCCCTTGGAGTTTGGGAGAAACTATCCTCACCGCTAGCATCTCGTGTGAAACCACCATTGCTGGTATCACCGGAATACTTAGCCCCATTATCCCTACACTAGTAAACCTCTCTATTGCTGGATGAATTGTCAGACATGCCTCTGAAAAGAGAAAATATTAGTATAGCTAGAAGGAACTTAAAAGAAAATTAAAATAGAGTTAAAAAGCCTTCTAGTATAGTAACACTCTCCAAAGACATGTTGCGCAAGCATATAACCTTAGTGCAGCGCAACTAAGTTGAACCAGCAAGCAAAGGCATATAATTTGGAGTAAGGAGCACACGCTAACGCCTAAGGAGAGGCACCGATGCCTAGCACGGGCATGCGGCCTCAGCGCCCAGGTGCGTGGCACCAACACCCAGCAAGGGTGCGACACTAGCGCGTGCAGGCACACAGCCTCAGCGCCCAGGTACACGCACCAACACCCAATAGGGACACGACACCAGCATGGGCATGCGGCCTTAATGCCTAGGTTTGAGGTACTAGTACGGCCTCAGCTCCTAGACGTGTGACACCAGCTCTCAGTGCGGGCACACAGTCTCAGTGCCAAAAGGAGCAGCATTAGCTCCCAGTGTGAATGTGCGACCTCAACTCTCAGGGGCGCGACACCAGTACCCAGCAAGGGTACGCGACCTCGACGCCCAGGTACGAAGCATTAGCACCCACTAGCGCACAACCCAGAACTCAACACCCTGGGGCCGTAGCACCTTCAGACGTGCAGTAGCCTAGCGTGCAACACTCTTGGGTGTGCAGTACATTAAGCAGGTGTGTATCCTAGACGCCTACTAACAATAATACAACTCTATCAAGCAGCTATACGTTGCTATTTAAGGGCTCTTCCTTGATGTCCTTGTCCTATGTGTCCATAAAACTACATTGTGCACAGCTAGAACATAGATATGACAACAATATCAAAATAGCTATTTTCTAGGTTTATAACCTTTTCTAGCATAAGTACCCATTTGATATTGAAAGCTAATGATGAAAAGGAAGGGAAGAGTTATTGGTACCTTTTCCTTGCTTCTAGACTTCAACTCGAGAGGTCGATCTTCGGAGTTTTTGAAAGAAGAAAAATAGTGTTATGCTAACACAAGGAAGATAAAGATTCTTATATTAGGGATTTTAGAGTTCAAATCCCACCAAAATTCAAACTTTCCTATTCTATCTATATAACATTAGATAAATATTATATAGCTGGGGGGGCAAATGTTATAGGGTTTTTCACATAAGCCCAGCCATAAAGCCTAGTTGATAGGTCCAACACTTATTAGATATAAGCTCAAGATCCGCTGAACCCAAATACCCACAACACAAGAGAACCTTCTACGCACCACTACACGTAACCTACATCCACCATGATGGATTATAGGGTAGTGAGGAAGGTAACTCCTACTTTAGCAAATAACCGCCACATCCACTACTCCCATACCTACACATCTAATGGGTACATGGGCGTGGACCGCAAGTCAAGGCATCGAGGCACATAGTGATTGCCTATAAGCGCTACTACCTCCATAGCTCACCTATAAAACCTCAAGGACACCTTTCAAATACGCCTGAACCTTACTAAATCTCCGCCAAATCTTTTAGATTTCGACATCGACTTGTGACGAGTGCCCTTGGCTAGTACCACACCGTGGCCTAGGATTACCGACGCCTTTTATGTTTTCGTGTTCTTAAACACTCCAAGTCACTCCATTTGAGCAATGTAAGGCCTTATCCATTTTTATTAAAACAATTAATATTGGGAAGTCCAAATTAATTATTTTTTAAACATTCATTCTCTAAATCTTATTAAATGCTAAAGACACTTAAAAGTATGTCATATTTATCTTTTTTAAAACTCTATGATCGAACTATTTTTCAAGACATCTAACTTGAATTATTCTTTAAGAAATTTAATCTGACCATTAGATTATCTTTAACCAACACACTATCAGTTTCAAAAACTCGTTGATGGTTGTAATCCTTTTATATACTGAATCGGAAATATAATTTATCAATTATTGATGGTATAATTTTACATCAACAGTTTGACTCTAAAAATATGGTGCGATAATATTATTTATTTTCATCATAATTAAATCTTGAAATCGGTGTTCGATTTCACATAAAAAAAAAAGACCAAAAATACACCAATTAATAGATAAACAAGAAAACACATGTTTCAATTTACAACCAAGCACCATTGTAATCATGTTCGACACAATTATAGGACCACACGGTAGAAAAATGCACGCCATTCAATATTGCACACCCCTCCATTCACCACTTCCAACATTGTCTCCCAATTTTGGCCATCACAACACTAAATAATGGATTGACACCACCCACACTAACATGTTCAAAACAACGAGATGAGTTGAACCACGGTAACCATACATCAAAATATCACTAGAACATGCACCACACACTAGTCTAAGTTGTTGTTGCCATCGAACTCCGGCTACCTTTGTCTGCTGCAAGTAAGATGGCACTGCAAGTTTGAATCAAATTAGACAATGCTGATCCATGAAAACTTGATGGTTCTACTGCGAATCATCAATGATGCCATCAAAGGCCATCCTAAATTTTCAATAGCGCCCTACGCAGCTGCCACAATATACCCCAACACCAAAAGCTTCAGAGAAGTTCTACCTATCTAATTGTTGTCTTTCTTTAATGAACGATCACTGAACAATGCTTCAATAGTTTGTTAAATTTTTCTAACTCAAATTCAGTTGTCGCAATCCACTGTGAGTCAAGCATCACCACCCAATTAATTGAAAAAGGTATTAGTGAATTGATTAAAAAATAACTAGGGAAAATGAACATGGGGGAGAAAACCAATATTTTTTTGGGTAAATTCCCTTCAAAGTGATGTAATTTTGAAAAATAACCATCAAATCATTTCTTTTATAAAACTAAACCACAATACCGAATTTTTTTTCTAAATAACCTCACCATTTCAATCCTCTCACTTTACTTTTTTTTTTCCATGTTGTTCTTTCCTTCCTTTTTTTATTTTATTTCTTCTTTCTCTTTTCTCATTTTCTTTCTACTTTACCATTTCTCATATAATTTTCTTCCAAATTATATAAAAAAAAGCACTATATTTGTAATATTTATTGACAAAATTTCATTTAATATTTCAATGTGAATTAAAAAAAAATCATTTTTTAAAAACTTATTTAACTCAAACTTGCAATATGTAAGAAAATTCACGAATTAAAACTCAAAGAAAAGGTTATGCAACATTACTTGGCCAAATGAGTAAGGGACCTGATAAATGGCAACTACTAGGCCAAATGACCGAGGGACTAGGCCAAATGGCCAAGTAATACATTTATGAAGAAATGTATAATAAATATTAAATTTGTGGCAGGGAAAGGGAAGCAAGCATAGTGAGAGAAAAGTTAGAGATAGAAAGAGAAAGTGGCTATCAAGTTAGAGAGAAGATAAGAAAGAAAAGGGTCGGTTAACTTAGAGAGAGAAAGAAAGTATTTGGACTGTTATTCGAAACCTTTCATTGAAAAATAACAGACTATTTATAATAGTCTTTCAACAATCAAAACATAACAAATACTCCAAAAAAAACATAAAAACAATCTCACCAATTGAAGATCAGCTCAACATGGGTCACTAACACCTAAGCAAACAACAACCCAAGACTAAGTCCAAACGATATCCTTAATCTAACTCAATAACCAATCCATAGCCATGTAAATAAACATGCAACCACATGTCATTCCCATGCACATACTCCACCAAATTTTATGCAGATAAGCACATATCATTCCCCCCCTTAATATGTCTTGGTAAAATGCCATTCATTTTCCCATGTCGCATCTTCCACCGGAGCATCGAACCACTTAATCAAAACTTCCTTTCTTGGTTGGTATTTCCCTTTGTCAATAACACGACGGTCCAAAACAACTTCTGGTTGTGGAAGAATTGTAGAATCCGCTGATATAGAAGGAAGCTATAGTGTGGCTTGCGTAACAGGTCCCAAATGCCTTCTTAATAAACTAACATGAAATACATTATGAATTTGGGAACCCGATGGTCGTGCTAATTTGTAAGCCACAACTCCAACCTTTTCAATAATCTGATATGGACCATAATAACGTGGGGCTAGTTTCATGGACCTACGAAAGGCCAATGAAGATTGACAACAAGCTATGACTTCAAATACAAGTAGCCTCCTACCTCAAAAGTGACTTCACACAGTTTCTAATATGCATGACTCTTCATGCGGTCCTGAGCTCATAAAAGAAGTGCAAAATAGTATCGCAGTCCCAAAGGTAGTCATCCACTACTTGTACCCTTGAAGTTGCTGGAATATATACCAACAAGCTTGGCGGTGGAACACCGTAAACGAACTCGAATGGCATCATGTTGGTAGAAGAATAAACAGTGGTGTTATAACTAAACTTAGTCCACGAAATCCATTCCAACCATTTATGAGGTTGATCACCTGCAAAGCACCTCAAATACTGCTCCAATATTTGATTCACCACCTCAGTATGACCATCAAAATGTGGGTGGTAACTTGAGCTCATGCATAATTTAGTTCCCTGCAATTGAAAGAGTGATTGCCGAAATGAACTAAGGAATACCCTATCATGATCACTTACTATTGATGTAGGAATTTCATGAAGATGAACCACATTGTTAACAAATACCTTAGCAACTGTTGCCGCTGTGAATGGGTGTTTGAATGGAACAAAGTGCGCGTATTTGGACAGGCAATTAACAATGACCATAATGACTGTGTGGCCATTTGAATGTGGCAATCCCTCTATAAAATCCATAAAGATATCAGACCATATCCGAGTTGGAATTGGCAAAGGTTGAAGTAATCAAACCGGTTTTATATAGTCAGTTTTAAATCACTGAGATACATCACATTGTTGCAATAATTCCTTTACAGAACGAGGCATGTTTGTCCAAAAGAAATTGCACTTAATGTGAGAAAGTGTCTTATAGAACCCGAAATGTGAATGTTGTGATTTTTAAACCACACGCCATCACATAGCTGCAAGTGAGGGTCATCTACTTGATCCAAATGCCCATAAAAAGAGTCCTATTGAACTTGCAAAAGAGTTGTCCAAAAATCCATTTTTGGCATGGAAGTAAAGATAAGTTGGAACTCTACCAATGAATCAGTCACTTGATTTTCCAACCCTTTTTTGTACTCGATCTCATAATCATATCCAAGTAGTTTGGACAGCCACCGTGTTTGTGTTGGACTAGAAATTTATTATTCAAACAAGTATTTGAGGCTCTTATGATCGGTGTGCACTGTAAATGACTTTCCAAGAAGGTAAGGGTGCTATTTTCAAACATATTTAACAAGAGCTAACATTTCTTTTTCATAGGTGGAAAAAGCCAAAGCCGATCTCTTCAAAGCTTCACTAAAATAGGCTATGAGCTTGTTATCTTCAGAAAGAATTGCACCAATCCCAATTCCACTTACATCACCCTCAATCAAATCTGGGAGATTTAAGACTGGAGGTGATGTCAGAACTTTTAATTACTTGAATGTGGTCTCTGCCGCTTCATTCCATTTGAAACCCTCCTTGGTTAAGAGATATGTTAAAGGTGTGGCTATTCTCCTATAATTTCAAATAGATTTGTGACAATATCCTGTCAAGATAAGAAATCCACGAACTTTCGTTATCGTTGATAGTTTAGGCCATTCAAGCACTGCTTGTATCTTGGTTGGGTCAATAGCCACTCCATGCTCAGAAGTAACGTGACCTAAATAATCAACTTATGTGACACCAAACCTGCATTTAGACTTCTTCACAAACAAATTATTAGAGGATAAGATACATAAAACAGTTTGTAAATGAGAAAGATGCTCTTCCCAAGATGGAAAATTACACGAGAATGTCGTCAAAGAAGACCAAAATGAATTTCCTGAGATGAAAATGAAAAAGGTTATTCGTGAGGCCTTGAAAGGTTGCAGGGATGTTGGTGAGGCCGAACGGCATGACAACAAACTCATAGTGGCCTTCATGAGTTCGAAAAACTATTTTCGGTATGTCATCTTCGTGTACCCGAATTTAATGGTATCCAACACGTAAATCCAATTTTGAGAAATATTTAGCTCCATCTAGCTTATCCAAGAGCTCATCAATTACTAAAATTGAAAATTTATCCTTTGTGGTAATGTTATTCAAGGCTTGGTAGTCGACGTAGAACCGTCACTCACCATTAGCTTTCTTAACTAATAAAACTTGATAGGAGAATGGGTATGGATGGGTCTTATCAATCTTGTTTGCAAGAGTTCCTTGACCATTTTTTCAATTGCAGTTTTCTAGTAATGAGGGTAACATTATGGCCCAACACTAACAAGTATTGCATTTGGCTGTAGTGGAATGCAGTGGTCATGTTCCCATTTGGGAGGCAAATGGATGGGTGACTCAAATAGTTAAGAAAAATTAGCTAAGAGGTATGCCAAGTCAAGTGGATATAAGAGTGGTTCAACTTTACTAGATGAAGGAATTTGGAGAAATTGACCAATACCATAGAAGTGTTTGAATTCTTTTTCAATCAGGACTTCAACTTTAGCATGCTTTATCTCTTGGAAGCTATAGGTAACACCTCCCACTTTAAAGGTCATGGTCAATTGTTTATAGTCTCAATTAGGCCAAGAGTTTCCAACTACTACACGCCTAGAACCAATGGACATGCGACAACATGAAGCACATAGAAGTTAGTTGTAATGGGATGACCTTGGATGGAAATGGTGAGAGCTTGGCACTATCCTGTACATTCAATCTTTTCTTGGTTGGCCACCATGACCTAAAACTTTTTATTCTGAATCACCGGCAATCACCGGCAAGCTGAACTTTGTGGCAATCGATTGATCAATGAAGTTATGTGTACTGCCACCGTCTATTTGCATAGGTATGATCTTATTTTTTAGTTTCCCTTGGACACACATGATTTGTGGATGATGGGTTCCTGCCATAGCATGAAAAGAAATTTCAAGCATGGCTTTTCATCTTCTAGTTTCAAAGTAGCATTGCTATCATCTTCAAAAGTTGGATAAGGAGAGTCCTCAATCATGAACAACTATGGACGTTCACAACGATGTCCTGAAACAAATTTCTCATCGCAATAGTAACACAAGCCTTTGGCCTTTTGCTTTTGTCCCTCTTGGTTGGTAATATGGTGAAATATGATTTGCAAAGTGTTCAAGCTTGCACTGACGCACGGATTTGGTAGGAGACCGAGTATTCCCGTTGTGGGGTTGGAATTTGTCTTGGGTACCATTGAAGTGGGCTAGGAATGAATTGGCTGACTTTGGTTTTTGTGTAATTGATTTCATTCCTCAATGAGTCGTGCAACCCTAATTGCATGCCAAGGTTTTAGGCTACTTGATTTTCACATTTATGTGGATATCATCTCTTAGACCTGTAATTAAATACCCAATAAAAAAAGTTTCAAGAAGTCCGTCGACTCGGTGTGAGAGCTTTTCAAATGCTTCTTGATATGCTTCCACAAATGTGGTTTGTTTCAAATAGGTTAGAGCTTTTGATGGGTCTTCATAATCGATTGGCCCAAAAAGAAGGAGGATGGCTTTGGTGTATTCTTCCCACGTAAGTGGACCAATTTTGTCAACCAACGGTACCATTGTAAAGCTATGCCTTCAAGATGGAAGGATGCTAATTAGACTTGTTGGTATGGCGCCACACCCTTGAATTCAAAAAATTGCTCAGCCTTATAAATCTAGCCTATCAGATCCTCGCCATTAAATCTTGGGAAAGAAAGTTTAAGATGCTAGTGGTGGGGCTCATTGTTGAAATGGAAACGTATGACAGTAAGTGAATATGACGCTTCTCTAGGAGCAAGTGGTTTGACTTCGGAATGGCTACGAGAAACATATAAAACTTGAAGTTCAGTTAGTATTATTTGAAGAGCTGCATCAACTTGATCAAGGCTTGATTCATGGCATGCTAAAGCTTCATTGACCTTATTATGGAATTTCGCATTAGTTTTTCCACTAGTGTCCATGGTCGAACCCGAGAGTTGTGGGTTATGAGCTCCAATACCAATTAATAAGTATTGAATTTGTGGCAAGGAAAGGCAGGCAAGCATAGTGAAAGAAAAGTTAGAGATAAAAAGAGAAAATGGTTGTCAAGTTAGAGAAAGAAGATAAGAAAGAAGAGGGTTTGTTAACTTAGAGAGAGAAAAAAAGTATTTAGACTGTTATTCGACACCTTTCATTGAAAAATAACAAACTATTTATAATAGTATTTCAACAATCAAAACATAACAAATACTCCTAATAATTAGAAAAGCAATCCCACCAACTAAAGACCAGTTCAATGTGGGTCATTAGCACCTAAGCACATAACAACCTCAGACCAAGTCCAAACCATATCTTTAATCCAACTCGGTAACCAATCAACAGCCATGCAAATGGACATGCAACTACCTACCATTCCCATGCACATACTCCAACTTCTATGCAGATAAGCACATATCAATGTATAAATTTGTAAAAATTATATATCATTTAATATTTATCGTAATGATTTGATTCAAAACAGAATGTTCATAACTTGATGTAGTTATATATATATATATATATATATATATATATATATATATATATATTTATAAAACACGTCATAAAATAAATAAAAATCATATAATTGCAAAAAAATGTTCGGTTTTATAAAGTTACTAGTTTTTCTAATGAACTAATAATGTTTATCAATGCTTTTATATTTATTTAATTTGTTAGCATATTGTTTTATAAAACTATATCTAATTATGAGAATCTTGATTGTTTGAATTAATTCATTTGGATAAGTATTGAATAATACATGAATTTTACAAGGTTATAAGTTTTTACATAAATATGATACTCAACCATTTGGTCAAATCCAAATGGTTGAGGAACTAAATCCAAATGGTTGAAGGACTAAGCTAAATGGTGAGTAAAATATTTATGAAAAATCTTACAAAATAGTAAAATTATATCGCATTCAATACTTGTTCAAATGACTTAATTTGAAAATCAAAATGCTTATAATTAGAAATAGTTGTGAAGAAAAAAAATATGCCAACAATTAAATAAAAATCATAGCATTGATAAACAACAACTAGTTCATTAGAAAAACTAGTATATTTATAAAACAAATATTTTTTACGATTCTATGATTTTTATTTATTTTGTGGCATATGTTTTATAAAACTAAATTAAGTTATAAGTATTGACTTTTAAATCAAGTCATTTGGATAAGTATTGAATAATATATAATTTTTACAAGTTTATAAGTTTTTTCATAAATGTGTTTCTTAGCCATTTAGTATAGTCCCTCGATCATTTGGCCGAGTGTCATATTTGTATAAAAATGTATAAATTTGTAAAACTCATATTTTATTCAATACTTATTTCATTGATATGCTTCAAAAACTAAAATGCTCATAATTTAATATAGTTTTGTTGAAATATATGCCAATAAATAAATTAATATAAAAAAATTAATAAAAATAATTAGTTCATTAGAAAAACTAGTAAATTTATAAAATAGAACTTTTTTGCAATACTATGATTTTTATTTATTTTGTGGCATATTTGTTTGTAAAACTATATTTAGTTATTAGGATTTTAATTTTTGAATCAAATCATTTCGATAAGTATTGAATAAGATTTAATTTTTACAAATTTATACATTTCTTTATAAATGTGTTACTCAACCATTTGACCTAATAGCCACCATTTATCAAGTCTCTCAGCCATTTGGCCAAGGAACTCAACCAAATTGCCGAGTAGTCATGCAAAATTTTTTCTTTGAGCTTTAATTTGCAAATTTTCTTACATGTTGCAATTTTAAGTTAAATAAGTTTTCTTTTTCTTTTTTTAAATGGATTTTTTAACTTAGATCGAATTATTAAATGAGATTTTGTCAATAAATATTACAAACATAGTACTTTTCATATGATTCAAAGAGAATTAGATGAGAAATGGAAGAGTAGAAAGAATATGAGGAGTGAGAAAGAAGGTTTAAAAGAAATAAGGAATAAAAGAAATACACGGGAAAAAAAAATAAAGTGAGAGAATTGGAGTGTTGGGGTTATCCACTAATAAATGACAAATTTGGCATTGTAGTTATAAGAAACATAACTTGGTGTGTATTTTTTAAAATTACATTATTTTGTTGGACATTTAACCCAAAAATCCAAAAATCAATTGCAATTGGTGCATTTATATCAATACCACTTTTAACTAACAATAGGGGAAGTCTACGAAAATTTATGAATCCTAAGAGTTACAGTTAAAACATCTAAAGATGAAGATGAAATTAACTCAACTTCTTATTTAATTTTATAGTACACCCATAAAACTTAATATACTCTTTGTTTTTCAAACAATGGGTAAATAAGTGAAATTATAATTACAGCTTAGAAAATTATGAAATAAAGAAGAAAAGTATAGAGTATTATTGGACTAATTCACAATATTATTTATTAGAACTTATGAAATATAAAAATACAAATGGCACCATGTAATTGGATGATTGTACCCTAATGTATAAGGCCATGTTTAATGGGTAGGGCCTCAATGTATAGAGTCTTGTCATATAACTTGTGAAATTTCACAAATTGCGAAGAAAAACATTATTATTTTAAAAATACTCTTTAAAAAAACTATTACTGGAAATTTCACAAATTACGAAGAAAAATATAATTATTTTAAAAATACTCTTAAAAAAAAAAACTATTACAGGAAATGCTCTAAATCATAATATAATTTGCTAAAGAGAAAATGAGTGGGATTGAGAGATTGGGTTTCTATAGACCCTGTTGAAATTCTCTAGGAATAGAAAATTGAAATTTTTTCAAGTTTGGAAAGTTTTTAGAAGGGAAAGATAATTTATATTTGAATTAAATTTGTATCATTTTTATATCCTTGTGAAATTAATTTTAAATATTTTATAAAGATAATTTTACCCTTATTTATTAAAAATTCAAGTTAGTTTTAATTATTTTTTAAGTTTTAAAATTCTCATTGCTAACCAAACATTACAATAGGGAAACTAAATTCCCAGTAAATTGATTCCCCATAAACTAATCCAAGCATTTAATTTTCCTCAAAATTTTGACACTTAACAAACGAAGGCTAAATGAAATGACTAAGGTAGAAATAAAGGGTGTTTGATTATGGGTTTAAAAGATTATAAGGGTTTTATAAAAACACATCTACACCGTTAGATTAAATTAATATGAGCGCTAAGATTATTTATCAAAAACTTGGTATGAGAAATAATCTTACATTGCTCATATATCATGCACAACATAAGGGTAAATTTGAAAATGATCTCACTACTATCAATTAAATGCATTATATATAAATATTAATTACATATAATATATATATATATATATTTTTATATTTTCTTTAAATTGCACAATTATTACATCGTGTAAGAAAGTATCTCTTTATATATATGGGGCATTTACTATGAAAAGCAAGACTACATTTCTATATGGAATAGGTGCCCTTGGTCTTTTTTTTTTTTTTTTCTTTTTTTTTCTTCCTCGCCTAAAATCCAATTACATATAATCGGAATTCTACTTAAAAAGACGCGCACGCATTCCATCTACAAATATTAGCAAGCTTTTTTATAGCATGCCTGTAAATACTTTTAGGAATTCATCAAAATATATATATATATATATATATATATATATATACAAATATTAGCAAGCTTTTTTATAGCATGCCTGTAAATATTTTTAGGAATTCAACAATATATATATATATATATATATGTACGCATATATAGATTTTAGGATGCTATTAACGTATATTATTATTTCTTATACCCCTGGAACGGTTAATTATGCTGATCAATGAAAAGTAAATAAATAAATAAAGGATAAAATTGTGCTTGGAAACTGGATGAGCTGAGTAAGCAAATTACAAAATCAGGGGGCCAAAAACCCTTTTTCAATGTTAATTATTACCATTAATATAAATAATTATCAAATTGGAGTCCCTTTTTATTTTATTTATTTTTATGGCAACATCAAATTAGAGTCAGATAAAATTCATAAACAACTGTTTTCCATTAAAAGCTAATCTATTAAATGCTGCAGGCTGTTCGGAAGATGACTATGTACGTGTATCATTATTAAATATAATAGAGCTAGTAATAACCAATGCCTTTACTATATCTATGGAGGAAATAATCCTGCCATTATTTATCTAAAACTATACAAAATGTAAGAAAAATGAAGGCAATTAAAAGAAAGAGAGAGAGAGAAAAAAAAAAAAAAAAAGGAAATGAGAATTAGTGAACTCACTACATGTAATCTATTCAGTTGCTAAGAATCCATTCACAAGAATGGACATATATCGAGCTTCTTTACATGCTGCTTGCTCTACTGCTGATCAAGAACACCAGTTTCAGTTGGCATCTGCAAAGAAATTTTTAAAAGCAAATTAGGGTAACATGAAGCATAGTCGAACTACAAAGAAAATTTTCGTCAAGGTGATATTTAATGGTGAATAAAATTCGACTCTAAACATTATACATATATATATATATATATAAAGTTTTTTTTCCCATTTCTTAAAAGTGTTTCAAGCATAAACAATTTGCTTCCATGGCCATTTCTTCTTTGTTGTAGCCGTTAACGAACCCCTTCACTCCCTGGCTTTCCCATGGAACAAGGATTCACTATTGACAAAGGATTTTGCCCTAAATATGTGGTAAAATTTCCATTATAGGATGTATCAGTAGTTGGAGAGTGTCTATGTAAACTGATAATTGACAGATGCTACACTTTGATATTAAGCCAGTTGTTGCTTATCTTGGTAGGCTACACCTGTATTATATATTTGCATAACAGAATTTCGCATGAGAAAGAAAAATGTAGATTTACAAAAACCCAAACTCACCAAACCCAGAGCTTCTGCTACACTTCTCTGACTTTCTTCACCACAAACCCCAACGAGCATATTCAATAAAAATTCTCTTTGTTCTACTTTTAAGTGTTTCTCTAGGCTTCGGGCTACCATCTCCATCTCAGGCTGCATAATCACATCCAATGATATTGAAATCAGAACCAACATCTTAGCAAAGGAAAAAAAGAAAAAAGAAATCCAGAAGAGAAAGAAAGGGATGCAATTGGTTTACAAATATTTATAAAATGTAAAGGATCCAGAAGGACCATATACAGAAGACAATACACATTTATCTGACCATCAACCCTGCTACTTAACAAAACACAATTTATGAGAATACCAAATTAACATTCATAAACCTATGTTTTAATTAATAAAAGTGCTTTTTGGACCCATCATATAAAAATGGAAAGGGAACTGAAATACTTAGTCTTCTTAATTTTTTAATGAAATCAAGACAAGGAACATAAAAAATCGCAAGGATAAACCATAGCACATACAGCAGACTCCTCGGGAGGGAATATCCGCAAAACAAGGCATATCTTTGACAATTCTAGCATTGCTTCAGCATGTTTACCTTGCATTTCCAAGGCCTGCAATTATACATATTCCATATAAGACATGAAGGTAATGAGCTTTTCCAAAGGGTCTAGAGCAAGTATGTTACAAAAGATGAAAGAAAGAGAGATTTCACACAGGCCCATAACAAAAGTGTTTTTCATAAGAAAGTAATAATACTTGAACCATAGTTTCAAATATTCATTGACACGCTTTTTTCTTATTATTCTACTAAGAATTCATAAATGTCCCTTGATTCTTTTAAGACCTTAAGCCTACAAAATCTATTTAAAGATGATGAATGCCCACCGTTTTCTTCCCTCCCATTAAAAGTGCAAATCCACCCTAATAAATTGATGACGGCCTTTAATATGATTTATAGAAAGTTTTGACAAGGGAAGTGGGAGTTTCAGAGCCCCTCATAACAAATGGAAATAGTTCATTTTGGCCTAATGTTGATTTTAGAACGTTTTATTTGGATTTTAATAGCTATTGCCTTCATGTAAATGATAAATATGGCTAGAATCACAGGATCACAACACTCCAGCTAACATACTGTTAAAAATAAAAATAAAAAGAAACAGTGTCTTACGGATGTTCTAAATAAGCAATGAGACCTAAATTTTACTAGTGTAGTCCTATGTTAATGTACTTTCAATTTAGAACATATTTGACTGTAAATCTTATTTGAGTCTGGGGAAAAACCCTGTAAGCAAAATGAATATGTTCTAAATATACATCACACAAAACCTTGTTTACTTTAATTACATGAATTTAAATTACCCATGCCAACAATAGGTACTTATAAGTCTCTTGGTTCATGAACTATCACACAGTATAATCAGTCAAAAGAATGAGTGAAGAAAATTACCCAAGCCTGCAAAAATCGTGAACGTGTTGATGCAGCCACAGCTGCAGACACAATCCTTGCAGCACGAAAGTTCTCAAGCCCTATGTTTTCAGCAAGCCCAGCAATAAACTGTTGTACATCTTCACCATGAATCTGAATAATAGGAGAACCACTTGGTGCCCTGCAAAATTCCTCAAACATGTTTCAGCACCAGGAGATATCAGGCCCTAATAGAAACAGGTATTAAGTACTAAAAATGTCCAGATAATGCTAGACAAAAACATGTACCTGCTACAGAGATTTAAAACAAAGTTAACAGGCATACGATAAAAGGTATCCCGTGTATTTGTGGTACCAAAGGAGACCCGCACTCCTGAAGTCCTGCATATTTGACGTAACTGCTCACCATAGATGCAAAAAAGAACACAATGCATCATGAAAGGGTCAGCTAATGCAACAAAATTGCAGTTGAAAAAGCTACAATGTTCGAATACATTAATATGGTGATGATCAGATTTCTAAAAGATAATTATTTTTCTTTCAGGGTAATAAAATTCAAATAAAAATGGAAACCAAAATATTAACATGTGTTTAAAATCTTTATATGAAAAAAAAAAAACCAAGCACAAAGTAAAAAAAACTGAATGTAGTTTCTCCTTGCACATAGCAGTCCAATAACAAATCCCCACAAGCAGACAGACAAACATACATCAACACATGCACAAATCTCAAGAATTAAAAATGTCCATACATATCTCATGTGCATGCATGCGTAGAATCAAAAAGAGATTGCATAGACCAAGATAATTAAAAATCAGCTATTAAAGCACTGACTTGAATTATATCATCCTCCATAATGTCCTTTCCACCCATTCTATTGTCCACGATTGCTGGAAATCAAGCAGATGAGTTGCAAACTGAAGATGTACAGCATTATCAATAACTTTACAAATGTAAGAGTAATATGCAACTTTTACCTGCAAAAACAAATCCAGCAATGAAATTAGTTTCAATCCAAGTTTGAGAAATTTTCATTGACAACATAAGAATAATACAATGTAACAAAAATGAAATAAACGAATACATATGTTGTTAGGAAAATACAGTAACAAATACAACTCAGCCCAACCCAAATCATTTTAAATATGAATTGGAAGCAAAGTTATTTAAAGAAAGGAAAAACATAAATCAGCTAAGCTTGATCAGATACCCTTTCTAAAGGTCTCATGAACATAATAATCATATGAATCCAATTCATCATTCATACTACATTATAAAGCAATTTATAATTGACTGGAATTGATCAGGACTTGAAATCCAGAAAAGCTATTATGCAATTAAAGGGCAAAATGTAACCTGCTTAGGACTACACCAGTACTGATATAAGTGCAAGAGAACCACTTGAGCAACCATGTCTTGCTTGTGCTAGTATGACCAACTTACCTTCTTTTTCTTATTCCTTGAAAATTTAAAAGATTTCATTGGAATAGAGGATATGGGAAGAAGAGGTTTCCACTGGAAAAACTGATTGGGATATAACATTTCCAGACACTATTTGCATCCATAAACAATCTCATCTTCTTTCTTGTTCCCCTTCTTCTAAATCTAAAACCACAACCATTTGTATAAGACAAAAACATTTAATCATTCATTCACCAACATGTCCCATAAATAAACAACTGTAGCAACTAGCAATCATGTTTCTCTATGACTCAAGCTTAGATCTTCTTTTGTAAGGAGTCTAACAAATATGGAATCCTAACAAATTTCCATATCCCTTTCTATTGTGAGTCCAGTTGAGCACCTAAATTTGGCCAGGAAACTTAAAAAATGTATTTAAATGATTTGATAGAGGAAGAGTAGACCTTTCATTACTTAAATTAGATAACAATATCCTCATTTTCAACTATGCTTAAGTCAAAAAGTGACAGCTCGTTACAGACTTCCCATGCCACCTATTTACCTTAAACTTGGACTCCGACATAATATCTACATATGACCATTAATTTTCGTTATATTCACATCTTTTGGGTAAAGACTTCAAATAATTAATTAGTTCCCATGAATTAAAATGAGGTGTTTTAGAAAGGCACCAACTTAGGACAAGAGGAGAAACGACTTCAGAAAGATGTCCCAGCATCATCCAGCCATCCTGAAAATCAACACCATGCCCAAAGTCTTGTGGCTGAAGAGTTCATAAACTCAGTCCCTAAGTAGTAAGTTCTCAATTTGTTCCTTTTGGTCAAACTAAGTACTGAAAATTTGATCTTCACAACGAGACAGCTCCTTTTTTCTTTACTCACACCATTTCTTAAGAATGTATGGTTAGCTACAGCCTACCGTTTTGCAATTACTTTAGCAAATACAGTTTCAATGCATCTAAACATATGGTAGACCAAAAAGACTAGCTAGAGTTTAATAATCATTCCAAATTAAATTAATACCTGAAATTTCATTATATAACTATAATCCAAATAATAATTAGTGTAGCAAATACAATTTCAATGCAACTAAGCATATAGTAGAGCAACAAGACTAGGTAGAGTTTAATGATCATTCCTTCCAAATAAAATTAACACCTGAAATTTCATTAAATAACTAAAATCCAATCTAATAATTGTGGAAACCAACCTCTAATCAATCTGTTGGCCTCTCTCTGGTAGTCCTGAACATCCATGGTAAAACCCTGATGCGGCATCGAACTTGGCCACCATTTCGGCAACTTCTTATCGACCCGAACCCAATTATTAGAAACTCTCTGCGAACCACTCAGAAACTTCTCCTTCGCCGGAGATAGCGGATTACCCAAAACCCCAAAACTCTTCCTTTCCAATTCTCCCCTCCGCTTCACTGTACTTCCAACCACAACCTCTCTTCCCCCAAGACTCCTATCTCTCCGAACCACAGGACTTTGACCACCAGACCCAAATCCACCTTTCCACCCTAACCTCAATAATCCAACCAAAGCCTTAAAACCTAAAACAACAACGCACCCGAAAACCACCACAACGCCCACAAAACGCAGCGTCGACCGGCGGCAAGAAACGATCATCCTGCGATTGGCGTCGAAGCTGATGAGGGTCTGTAAGTCTCTGTAAGCGTCTTCACCGGTGGCGAGAAACTGGTGGAATTCTGATTGGGAGGAGTGGTAGAGATGGTCGAAGTCGATTACGGTTTGGAGCTTAGAGTCGGAGGAAGTGGATAGGGAGGACGAGGAGGAGGACGAGGAGGGTTCAGAGGGGATGAAGAACCCAACTCTTCTGGGTTTTCTGCGACTGCGGTTTGGGGGCGAGGCATGGAGCATTGAAGCTTGAACGACAGTGGTCGCGGTTGTGTGGTTTTGGCGGGGAAGCGATGGAGTGGAAAGTGGGTGAGTGGGTGTGTGGAGTTCATGAAGATGGAGGTTTCGGCGAAGAAGAAGTTCTTCAATGGAAGATTTTGAAGAGAGAGTAGGAATAATACCATTCCTTACTTCTGCACCATCTTTGATTCCTAGTCCATTGTCCTATCCTTAATACATCATGTTGGTTTTGAATTTTGTAGCCTTGCGGAGCACTGGGAGCGCTTCGGTTTTATTATTATTATTATTTTGGAAAAATACACTTAGAACTATTGGGGCGTTCCCCTTGCCAAAAATTATTACAGTCTAGGAGGATTTGGAAGGCCTTATGACATTAAAATTTCCGCCCACGACTTCGAGATTTTTCCTTATTTTTGATAATTAAATTCCCTTGCGGGAATAATAGATAAATACTATTAAAATATATAGTGGGCTACTCGAACTCAGAACTTTTTATGAGAGGAGAATGAATAATATTACTAGGCTGTTCCATAAGAGACTCGAGATTTTTCCTTATTGAAAATAACTCTGTGCAAAATTCCAAGCTCATGAGGAAAAAAAATGAGTGACTTCAAATTCTATCCAACAATGATAAAGTATAAATTCTATCATTTTGAAAATAAATTTAATACCGTTAATTATCATTATGCCATCAGGGGTATTGATGGAAAAAAGATAAATTTAAGGGTGTAAGTGTAATTTATAAAATTATAATTAAACATGAAAAAATTATAAAATATAGCGGACTTATGTGTACTTTATTCTGATGTGTACTTTATTCTTGTATATATTATTGTCCTTATACTCTTTGGTTCTATTAAGATATTATTATTTTTACAACAAAGTACAAAAAGAAAGAAAATTACACTTAGACCCCTTATATTTTAGGGTTATTTGGATCTACCCTTTTGTTGTTAGAAATTATACTTAACACTTCATACTAATTGAATCGTTTTTCATTTAAATCCACTAATGAGGGTAAGTGGTGCTAATTTTTTTTAAATGATAATAATCTCCTCCAATGAAAAGAACTTCTTTCTTTTTTTTTCTTGATTAAAAATGATAAAACATTATCCAATACAATTTACTATTATTATTTTGTATCAAATTTATTTGCTATTTTTTCTTTATGTGAATTTGCATACAAAAGCTAAAAAAAATTAATTATTTTTACATAAGATTGAAATATTAATAAGTATTAACATATATTGAAAGTATAAAATGATAATTTTGTCATATTATAAGGAACATATCAAATTTTTTAAAATAAATTACACCATACCACATGAATTATAATGTGTTTTGCACTTTACCCCTTAAATTTTCAATTTCATTATATTGTCCTTTAAACTATTAAATTTCATTCAATTTGACCTAATTGATAATAGTCATTTGGAATAATAGACGGGATGTGACACGTGTATCTCACGTGATCCAATTTAAGGGCATTCGCTGAAAAATCAAGAGGCAAAGTGTAAAACAATGAAAATTTAGGGGCAAAGTAAAAATTGTGGTGTTTAAGCTCATAGTCATCTTATTTGCTCATTTTCTACAATAGGATCACACGACTCATAATTTTGACATATCAGAATTTGGTGTTTCACTGCTCACTTTCACCACCAATTAAGAGGTTTCTATCTTTTCATTATTTATAAATAATCTACTTATAATTTTAGCTAAAATATTTTCTTTGCCAAATTTTATATACTAAACCAAATTAGAATATACCAAATCAACTTATTAAAGTGTCAAAATTTATTCATAATAAAGCAACACTAAACATTAATTTCACTAAAAATACTTCCATAGCAAAATCAAAAATTTAAATTTCAAAACCCTAACCCCAAATTGATTTTGATTTTTATTTTGAATTTTGGTTTTGGTTTAATCATAGACTTAGTTTTTATTTCACCTAATTTTTAGTTTTTATTTTAATGGCAAATTTCGATAAGGTGTGTAGGATGAGTGAGAAGGGAGGAGGGAAAGGGAATGAAGAACTTTTATGATTTTGTATTTTGCTCTATAAATTTTTATAATTTTGCACTTTCCCCCTTACTTTTTTAACAAATGCTCTTCAAATTGAGTCACATGAGAAGTACATGTTATATTTCATCAATTATTTTGAATAAATATTATTAATTGGGTCAAATTGAATAAAATTTAATAATTTAGGGGGTAAAATAATGAAATTAAAATTTAGAGAACAAAATATAAAATACGTTATAATTCAGGAACATATAATTTACCCAAAAAATTTTAAATTGCAGGGGTTAAGTAAAATCTCTAAAAACATAAAGGTAGATCTAAAAAGAGGTAAAATACAAAAGTTTAAATTATAAAAAATCTCTATAGTTTCACATTGTTTAGATATATCCTTGATTTTTAATAAAGTTGCAAATACTCCATAAATATTCTGATAAAAATGTTCCTTAGGAGAGTGTATTTAATTAGAGATTTTTAAAGATTTTAATAGATTTTTTATAGACTTTTGTAGAGTTTATAAAAGTATAAGTAACTTTTAAATGACTTTTTATTTTTTATTTTTATAAACTTTGAAAGACTTTTATAAAAATTTTTATTGCACAAGCTTTTTTCATTTTCCTCAAAATGACAATAGTTTTTTATTTTTTATAATGATATCATTAAATAAATAGTGATGAATGATTTTATTTTCCTAGTAAAACGCTTATTAATTTTTTTCTCAAAGAGGATACTAATAAATAATAATAGAGGATAACAAAATGATAGAATAATTTCACAGTGAAGAGAAAAAGTATAAAGAGGAAGCAAAATAGATAAAGGAAAGTAATATTATCGTGGTTCGACTTATTATTGAAATTAAAAAGTCGTTGAAAGTTTTTATAAAAAAGGAAAGACAATTTATAAGGTTAAATACACATAAAATTAACCAAAAGTCATTAAAAGTATGCATAAATTCATTTTTTATAAAAATAAAGTCTAAATTAAATACCTCTAGACTTTTATTAACTTTAAAAAGTTATAATTGAATATCTATAAACTTTTATGACTTTTTAAAAGTCTATATAAGTTAAAATTGAATACCTCATTACTTTTAAAAGTTTTAAAAAGTTTTAATTAAATACCTCTGGACTTTTTAAGTTTATAAAAGTCTTCTAAAATCATAATTGAATACACCCCTGTAAAATTTCGAGAGTCATGATGATATTACTGAGGAATGTCTTTATCAGAATATTTATGGAGCATTTGCAATTTTATTAAAAATCAAGGATATATATGAAAAATATGAAACTATAGGGACCTTTTATAACTTAAACTTTTGTATTTTACCTCTTTTTAGATCAACCCGAAATTTTACTTAACCCCTGCAATTTAAAAATTTTTAGGTAAATTAGACTATATCTTTCTAAATTATAACTTATCCTATATTTTATCTTTTAAATTTTCAATTTCATCACGCGTTCTAAACTATCAAATTTCATTCAATTTGACCCAATTGATAACAATCATTCGAAATAGTTGACAAAATATAATACATGCTTCTCATGTGACCCAATTTGAGGGGTATTTGTTGAAAAATTAAGGGGCAAAGTGCAAAATCATAAAATTTTAAGAAGCAAAGTACAAAATTGTAAAAGTTCCTCATTTCTTTTCCCTCCTCCCTCCTCCTACACACCTTGTCGGAATCTGCCATTAAAATAAAAAAACTAAAACTAAAAAATTAGGTGGATTAAAAAACTAAGTTTATAATTAAACACAAATCAAAATCGATTTGGGAGTTAGGGTTTTGAAATTAAAATTTTTTGATTTTGCTGTGAAAGTATTTTTCATTGAAATTAATATTTAGGGTTGCTTTATTATTTGTTTTTTAATAAATTTTGACCATTTAATAAGTTGATTTGATTTAGTATATTCTAATTTGGTTCAGTATATAAAATTTTTTAAAGAAAATATTAGCATTATACAATTCAAGTAAACTTCTTAATACCCAATTTTTTTAGCCCTTATTTAGTGGTAAAGAAAGTACGTTTTCCTTCCTAAACCACCACTCAGAAAAAGCCCTTGAACCATGATAGAAACACATTCATCCATGTGCTTAATTATTAATTACAAACTAGATTAAGTTGTCATTGTTACAGACAACAACATCCCCCTTGAAGCTCTAAAATATCCAATGACTTTTCTCCTTTTATGTCTCTCATGTTTCTATTTTAAAATAACAAAATTTATTTCATTCAAGTAGAATGATTTTTAATCTCGATACATTTATCTCTCTTTGTACTTTACTAGGAGGATGCTATCTTTGTGCTTTTTAATATATACTCACTTTTGAATTATCATCTTTTCCTTACTATTCTTTTACCCAAAATATATATAGTTTAACATAATTATAATTTTAATGTCTTAACAAAAAATTTAATCATATTAATTTTTAAATTTTAGTTTTTGCAAGACTTTTTTTAGACGTTTTAATCAACTAAATTAAAATTTTAACATCTTGATTAATATAAATAAAATCTAAACTGTGAAATTAAATATAAATTAATTTAAAAAAAGGTCAATATCATAGTCGAGGGGTATAAAATGAAATTGCATATAAAAATAATCCTAACTATTTTTTTTTAAGTATATTATTGTAGTAGTTTATTAGTACATATTTATAATTGCTCTTATATTATTTCTTTAAAATGTTTTATTAATTGTTTTTTAAGAAATTAATAGTTATATTATGATGCTTTATGACTAGCTAAAATCAATAATTAGATTTAAATATTTTATATTTATTAATATTTACTTATCTTATTATGTTACTTTCCTTTGAGAAAAAATATATATCTGTGTGCACTACATTGCTTATATATGCTGAGTAAAAATAAAAAAAATGAATATAAAAATGAATAAATAATATAAATTTATTTTTTTTATTAATATTTAATTAGATGTCACGTATATGTTACTTTTCATATATATAATATAGTGTATTATAGCATATATATATATATATATATATATATATATATGTGTGTGTGAATTGATAATATTATCAATTTTCTATAAAAAAAAAAAAGGAAGAAAGAATATAATATTGTCAATTAATTAAATTATTTAAATTTTAAAGTTAATTAAAAATGTTAAAGCTTAAATATAAATAATTAGAATGTTGTTTTAATTAAGAAACATTTACTAAGCAAAAGTTGCTTAACTTCTTCTAACCTAACGATGAGGTTTAGCATAAATAGAATCATTCAATATCATTTCGAAAACTATCATAAACTTAACAACATTGCCAGAGCTTTATAATATTTTAATGTTGATAAGATGGACTATTAAAATGTCCATTATAAGTTAAATGACCTTAAAAAAATTTCTACATAACCAAAAAATATTTATATTAATAAAATAAAGTTCTAAAATATCACTTACACTCATAAAATAATTTATTAAAAAACTAACAGAGCATTTATAAAATAATAATTAATGTTTTAAAAAACAGCTCAATAATAAACAATAAAATAAAAAATATATAGATAATTTATTAATTAAATAATTTAATGTTTACTTTCATTTTCATTTTCTTTTCCATTTGTCCCTTTTCTTTCTTCCTCTTTCTTTTTCTTTCTTTTTCTCTCTCTCCTCCTTTGTCTCTGACCTGTAACTCCCTCCCACACCAGACTTGCATCTTCGGCGCCGCTCCTCTCCGGCGAGACAAAGGCAATTATAGCCGGTGGTTTTTGATGTGTCTCTTGAGGAATTGAAGTTGTACTGATTACTCAGTGCAGCAATGATGGCACTAGAAAGTTTTTTCAAAAAGTGGAACCAACTCGCTCTCTCCTTCTCCCTCCTTGTCTCTATCTCTATCCAATTGGTAAGAAATTTAAGGTTTTTTTGTATTTTAATTTTTCTACTGAACGAATTGATTGGTTTATGATTATTTGATTTTTTTTTTTGTTAATATGAAGTTATTACTTTAAAAGGGTTCAACTAGTACATACCCTTTGTTCCATTTTCTTCTTTTTTAAAATTTTAATTTTAATTTTTTCCTTAATCAATTAAAAGCAAAAGAAATGGATTTACTGTACTAGAAATTTACTACTTTCGCTAGTCAAACAAAGGTGTCACCTAGAGGTTTTTTCTTGGCATGCTTCAATAGAGCACCAGTTGTTTAAAGTACTGTAGAAACACAAAAAAACTTACCAAGTGACAATGCATCTAGGTTAGATGAAATGTTCCCACTTGCTTATATAAGACTTCCTTAAGGTCAAAAGGCCAAATGTGCACAAAACCTGTGGGTAAATAAGTGGATTGTAGTTTTTAGGTAGAAAAGGTTCCATCATACTTTGAAGCTTAGAAAATGATGCGAAGGGTTTGGTAAGACTGTCGATGATGTATTGGATAGCTGAACCCTATGATAAATGACATTTGTTGGTAGGCATGCCACATAATGTATATAATGCTATGCATTTAAACAATATAAAGAGTTTAGGTCAATGCATGGGAACCACTTTTACAGCCTTAAGTGAATACTTTTCCCCAATTATTAGTTTTAGCTCAGTATTTAACAATAATCTATTATTTATTTAGTCTTTCATAATTTTTAACTTTGCTTATGCATTATAAAAAGTTTAATTTCTAGAAGGTAATTAGTTCATCAAATATATATATATATATATATATATATATTTATATTTATATCAATGTTGCAGTTTTTTTATGTGTATTGATTTGTAGCACTGGATGCCTTTATAGCCCTACAAAATGCATATTATAGGAACTTGTCGTAAATATAGAAATTTTGAATAACATAAGTGAAAAGAGAACATTTTTGCCATTCCACCATAGTGGTCGGTGCTAGAAGACGTTTGACCCCTACAAATCCAAACTAGGAAGCTCCTAAACTGGCCTTAAGTTTGGAACCACCGCCAAATCCGCAAATCCCACATATCTGGATGCTGATATTTTGGTTTTCCTTCCCAACATAGAGTTATTCTTCTTTTGGGTACTTTTAAATATAAATCATGATTATTGCATCTCTGTCTTTATCTTCTTTTTCCCTCCTTCCTTTTGGACAGTTGCAATTTCCAATTGGTTTGGATTTTAAAGATCTGAAAGTTGTTATGGCACTAGCGTCCTCAATATGGGCACTCTATCCTCTATACTTTATGTTGTCATCCTTCTTTCCTATCTTCTTATTTTGTTAGTATTTTATGTCTTGGGTAATCAACTTTTAGGAGTTTAATGGTACCAATATATAAGGATTTGCATCTCAAAGAAGCAATTGGAATGCAAGTTTAAGTTGAGTATAGCAATTATGCACACCTTTGTAAATAATTTATTTGGCTTACTTGTATCTTTCTGTCAATGTATGATTTAATATTTTTTAATGTTCTAACCTACTTCCTTCATGGCCATACCAAAGATATCGGTGAACAATTGAACCGTGATTTATGACTACAGAACCGCCTTGGCGTGCCCTCCGGAAAAAAGACATTACCTTTGGCACTGGCATAGCTTACTCTAATTCTTCTTAAAACTGGTAGCGTTTGTGTGGTTGCTCTGCTCACTAGAAGCGGTCCTACAATGGAGGAGCTGATGGATAAACACTGAGCGACTTTGGGTTTTATAGAAGAAAAACAATATTTGGCGATTTTGCGTTCGATGTAGCAATTCAATGTCGATTACTAGCAATCTTATTGGCTTTCTAAAATTTTGGGGCTCTTGAGAAACATAATTGGCTTCAAGGTTTAAACTTTAGAGCATACTTGCTTGCTTTAGGTTTCAATCCTGAAGGGCTTACTCCATCAGCATCAAGTAATCTTGGTATCATCTCAAATTCTACTACCATTAAGCCTACCTTTATTTTTTTTGAAGTTTGTTAATGCTTGAATTGTAGGACCCTTACATGGCTTCGAAACTAATACGAACAATTCCCTACGAAGCTGAGAACCAAACTGAACTTTCTCTAAGACAAGCCTTTGAGGTTCTTGAACTAAGATTAAGACCTACTTTTCCATTAACAATCCCAAACCTACAAGAATACTTGCAGCTCAACCAGGCTATCCTTTATGGGGTTCTAGGAGGACCCAATTCTGCCAAAATCCATATTAAGCATTTGCATGCCATTGTCACTGATGGATATTGCTCTTTTGTTAGTTTTATTAAAAAGGTTGTAAATGAATTGTATGTAAAACTTATTGACTCGGCAAAAGGTCAATTGATTTGGGTTATTCAGGTGATGATTGATGTTTCCGCTTTAGGTCTGATAATTTGTTAGTATCTTTATGAGGCAAATTGTTGGTGGAGATTTTAGTGATGGTAATCTGTGGTTGTGTGTTTGAGGTAGTGAACCTTTTTTGAGCCAAATGAGACTGTTTATTGGAAGTGGAACAGATGGTTTTGACGAGTGCATTGTATACTTATCTTAGGTTGTTAGCTGATCACTGTAGATAGTTTAATAACACAAGATTATAATCATTAATGCAATTGGAGATTAAGTTTTGTCTCAAAGTTCTAAAGGAGCAGTTTCATTTGTGTTTGAAGATTAGGAGGGATCTCATTCGACTTCTACAAGATTTGGTACATGTACATGCGTTGAAATCGTGGAAGGATTTGGTATTCAACCTAAGTGAGTTTAGGACCCGTGATTTTTAGATATTTTACGCTTTATTGCAAAAGTACGCCAAGTAGGTATTTTTACTCAATTACTCGAAATGGAGGCCCAGTTGAGGTTTTTACTTACACATGTGCAGTTAGGAAGCCAAAAATGCCACCAAACATGGTTTTCTAAGAAGTTTCTTTGTGCACCAAATAGAGACTCTCATAACGGACATTGTTCGGTTTATATGTTGTGCTCACCACCCACCTAATGATATCATTCAATGAAGTTATTCCAAGATGGGCTGTTATAGGTTGGTTGCTAAGGTCTTGTACAAAGAATCTTATTGAAGCCAAGGTAAAGCTCGCTCCATTCTATGATTAGCTTTTTTTCCTTTTTTACGAAAAAATAAACAATGTCATGAATATTGAGCCTGCAATGTTGCTGATGGTACACTCTCTATCCAGATACATCGACATGACTCACACTCTTCTTGACTTTTTGTTCCTTCTTGTGGACAATTATGATGTGAAACGAATTGTTCTCGTATTTAAAGGTGTCTCATCGTCATTTAGTGTACTTATACAGAGGGGAGTGGTTCACTCACTGGATGTCTTCATCTCTTGTGGTGCACTTTCACCTTTTTTAAAATAGAAGCTTGTAAATGTTTTGTCTTGTTTGAAGGTGGAGACTAGTTGGTTGTTTTATCATAAATAGGGCCTCTAGAACCTTAATTGTCGACTTGATTATTAAATATCAATAATCTGTAATTAGGTTTTCTAATGAGACTGTAAAAATAAATAGACAATTAAATAACCTTAAAAGTATTAAAATAAATAATTGAACTAATATATACTCTTAGTTTCCCTTCTTGATCCCCATCAGTAGGATAAATTTTTTTTTGGACACATGGTTAATGTCTTTGATTTTGAATTAATTTTTATAGTTAATGTATTAATGGGTTAATAAAAAAATAATAATAATTTGATAAGATTACATATTTGTGTGGTGTTTCATTGGTACTTCTTTCCATTGTTTTTCATGGTTTTTGTGGATGGTTTATAATTTATTTTTCTGTTGATAAGCAATTCATTCAGGAAGAAGGTTTAGAGGAGAATATCGTGGGTACTTAAGCGAAAGAAACACCAAAAGCATTGAGTCTCTAAACTTATTATATCAGTCCGTTAGAATCGGGATACAATTACTCAAATATATAGATGCTTGAGTTATGTTATGGTCCAAGAAAGTCTACAGGAGTTAGATCTTCGTGTCATATCACCTAAATAATCACAATATTGCTTACTTAAGTCTATGCTAAATGCAGGATCATTAAGAACTCTCATTTTGAAGATCGTGCATTCGAACGTTGAGACTCTCCAAAACCTTATTTCGGATGTCAGCTAAGGATTTGCATGTAGTTGAATGTTATCTTGTTCATCAAGATTATGATACTATTGATGCTTCTTTTATGATATTGATTTGCTGTAATTGCTTGTGGAAGTACACTTAGATATCTCTTGTTATCTTGGGTGAAGCTTCTTGATCGCTGGTTGGTTTGAAAACCTTGTTTCGGATTTACTATCCTTGATAGATTGATGTTGGATGACTGTTAGGGGGCTGTTTGTTTTGCAGGGCTGGCTAGGATGGGACTACATTTAGTCCTGGTCCGGCGTATATTTTACTCCTCTAAACTACTCTAGCTATTTAGAGTTCATTTGCTTGGCCTCTCATTTGGTTAGAAGATTTTTAAAAAAGAAAGAAAAATATTAAAACCATCTCAAACAGTTTTTAAGAAGAGCTTAGTTTTGATAATTCTATTATAAAATAACTATAATATGTAGTAAACATCTCCATTATTCACATACTTATTAAACAAGAAAAAAAATAATATATTCTTTTTTCAACAAAAAAATGAGTTTTTTTTTATTATTAAAAATGAAACATAGAAACACCTTTAATAATTTTAATTTTCAAAACTTCCCACAACAATGAGAAAATAAAGTATACCTTAAAGCATGTGTAGTAAGCTTCATAAAGCATACTATAATTCATATATAATCACTTACAAGCCTTAGAGTTTGACATATTTTCTTCATTTTTTTAAGCCAGTAATTAACTTGGCTACAAGAAGTATTTTTTGTCAATGCAGTTCCAATTTCCAAGTGATTGCTTAAAGCTTCCATTTTAATATCATAACGGCTGCCAACACTTGCATCAACCCTACATCAAGACGGAAGATGTGAGATTTTCAACGTCACAATAAGATTTGGTTGCTTTGTAATTGCTTGACAATTTTGCAGGTGTATGCCGAACCAAATGCAGGGATGCATCAGAATTTTTGCAGGCCCTCTATCCATCTAGAGCAAGTTTCAAGAGCTATTTGATCACACATCAGGAAAAAAAAAAAAAACACCAATTTCAAACTGTTTTAGCTCGTTTAAAGAATTTTAATATTATGCAATTCAAGTAAATTTCTTAAGACCTAATATGTTATTTTATTTTTTATTTTCTTTGGGCTAGAGATTTGGCCTTTCTATTTGGTGGTAAAGAAAGTACGTATTCCTTCCTAAACCACTACTCAGAAAAGCCCTTAAACCCTAATTGAAACACAATCATCCATATGCTTAATTATTAATTACAAACTAGATTAAATTGCCATTGTTAATACAACCTCCCCATTGAAGCTTTAAAATATCCGATGACTTTTCTCCTTTTATGTCTCTCATGTCACTATTTTAAGATAACAAAATTTGTTTCATTCAAGTAGAATGATTTTTAATCTTGATACATTTAACTCTCTTTGTACTTACCATCTTTTCCTTACTATTTTTTACCAATATATATATATATATATATATATTTTCCTTACTAGTCTCCTAACTTTATGCTTGATTTAAATATTTTTCAAATCAAACATAATTATAATTTTAATATCTTAATAAAAAATTTTAATCATATTAATTTTTAAATTTTAGTTTTTGAAAGATTTTTTTTTTTGACATTTTAATCAACCCGAATTATAATTTTAACATCTTAATTAATATAAACAAAATCTAAACTATGAAATTAAATATAAATTATTATTATTATTATTATTATTATTATTATTTTATAAAAAGTTAACATATTCTACACTTTTTTTTTGGGGGGTGGTTTGGCGATCGATCGTTTTAATTGTGGAGGGGTATAAATATAATTGCATATAAAAAAACCTAACTATTTATTTTTCGTTATTTTAATTATATTACTGTTGCAGTTTATTAGTGCATATTTGTAAATGCTCTTATATTATTTCTTTAAAATGTTTTCTTAATTGCTTTTTAAGAAATTAATAGTTATATTATGATTTTTTATTACTAGCTAAAATCAATTATCATATTTAAATATTTTTTTTACTAATATTTACTTGTCTTATTATGTTACTTTCCTTTGAGAAAAAATATGTATTTGTGTATTAGTATACATATAATGTATTGCGGACCTGTTTGGAACTGCTTTTTTTTAATGAAAATATATATATATATATTTATGAAAAAGCGTTTGAAATATGTTTAGTCAAAAATTATAAAATATTTTTTAAAAATCATTTAAGTGCTTTTTAGAAGCACCTATCCGGTGCTTCTTTAAAAAGCTCTTAAATAAAAAGCGTTTAGAAAAATACTATTTACATGCTCTAAACGGCCTTCAAACTGAAATGCCACATATCTAGATGCCGATATATCCGTTTTAGTTTTCCTTCCCAACATAGAGTTATTCTTCTTTTGGGTACTTTTAAGTATAAATCATGATAATTGCATCTCTATCTTTATCTTCCTTCCCCACCCTCTTTTGGACTCTTGCAATTTTTAGTTGGTTGGAATGTTTAAAGATTTGAAAAGCATTATGGCACGCTATCCCCCATACCTTATGTCGCCATCCTTCTTTCATCTCTTCTTATTTTATATGCATTTTATGTCTCAGGTAATCAACTTTTAGGAGTTTCACGGTACCAATATATATGGGTTTGCATCTCAAAGCAGCAATTACAATGCAAGTTCAAGTTGAATGTAGCAGTTATGCACACCTTTGTAAATAATTTATTAGCCTTATATCTTTTTGTCAATGTATGATTAATGTTATGAGCAAAACTAACAATTTCACACGCTTTCTATGTAGGGTTTGCTAGTTGAACTCTAATTGTCAAATGTCATTTTGTTAGCTTTTCAGATAAGCAGATAGCCATCAAGGTTTCTCCCATCTCAGCCAACTTTCATTTTTGCAACCTCATATCCTTGTTTTCCTGTATGCTTGGTCTTAATAACTCATTAATAATGATTTGTGAATTTCTGTTTTTATTATTCGGATTTGTAGGTAACTTCTTATTCTTAATTGGTGCTTAGTCTGATATTCATGAATGTAATAGTATAATAAAATTGTCGTAGGTTTTTTTGCCTGTGCATCTTTTTGTAATGCATTCTTTCCCCTTAATCATGCTGCATATTCTTAATGCTTATTTGATATTCATGTCCCCTTAATCAAATAAGCTTTAAAAGATTGCTTATTTGATTGGAATATTGATTGTAAGTTGTCTACTTTAATCGTTGATAATTGTACAAATAATACTTTGATCAAGATTCTTTTAGATAAGCTTTCTAGTAGCTCACTTTTATTGAATGGTGAAATTTTTCACTTGCATTGTTGCACGATCTTAAATTTGATAATAAAGGAAGGATTAGAAATAATTGGTTCGAGTGTTGAGAAAATTGAGATAGTGTTGCTTTTGGACAACTACACCGGAGAGTGGACAAGTTTGTTGAGTCCGGTCACAATTGAATATTTTTTGTGATAAGAAGTTAACACTTATTTGCAAAATTAAGTGGAACTCAACATTGTTAATACTTAACACTGCTATAAAATGTAAGGATGTTTTTCCTCTCTAAGCTATAGAGTACCGGAATATAAATATGTTCTTAATGATTTAGATTAGATTTTGGCCAAGGAGATTTGTGAAAGGTTGGAGTTATTTTATGAAGTGACTGAATTATTTTATGGGAGCAAGTATTCTACAATAAATTTTCATTTTCTATATATTTGTGAAATAAAGATGTTAATGTCTAATTGGATTGGATCTCAGATGTGGAGATTAGAATGATGACCACAAATATGATTGAAAAATTTAACAAATATTGGAGTGAGATTCATAGTCTATTGGTTGCTGCAGCAATGTTGGATCTAAGGTTCAAAATGAAATTGGTTGAATTTTATTTTCTTAAAATTTCTAAAAATGAAATTTCAAAGCATAAAATGGAAAAAGGTTCTACAAATTTTTCATAAGTTAATAGATGATTATAAGAAAAACATGGTTTGAGTGGGAATGTTAGTCAATCTTTAGTTTCATCTTTTAATTTGAGATGTCTATTAGTGTTGGACAAAAGATAGGCCAAAGATTGTTTAGCAAGTTTTGATGAATTTGTTTGTAGTACTAGTAATATTGATAATGTGAGATCGAGCTTGATAATTACTAGGAAGAGCCAGAAGATCCAATGACTTTGATTTATTTGTTTGTTAGTAAAAAGTAAATCTTGTAAAATGTTGTAAAATGTTTTAGTCATCCTAATATCTATAGTAATATCGAGTCTACATTTACTACTAATGGTAGATTTATTAATCCATATAGAAGTAACTTTATCCAAAGATTTTAGAGGCATTGATGTGTACTAGAGATTAGTTGTGGGCTGAAATGCATGCTATGAGAAATTTATTAAATTATGTTTCATATTTGTTATCTTTTGTATATATATATATTGTCGCTGATTTTTGGTACCTACTTTGTGGGCTTGTACTAAGCTATAATGGGTCGTGGTGTTGGGCTTAAATAGATGAAGCTACCAAAAAGGAAGGGTTGAGCACATACTAAAGCCAGCTGAGGACGGGTTGAGACTAGAATAATTAGGGTCTCCTGCAACCATAGAAATCAATTAGTGGGGGCACCGGTGTGAGCACTAGTGCCCACTTACCAAAGCCGAAGTCACCATCTTTCACTAGTAAAAATCACAAGGAATGCACAAGAGAAAGAGAGAGTTTTTTGCTTTAACTTGTCTTCGAGAGTTTTGATTTTTCCCACCTTTTGTGTTACATCCCTCTTAGACGGGCATAGATTACCTTTCATACCTTAGAAGTGTGGCCTCGGATGGGTGACAGATAGTGCAAGTTTTCTTGGGATGTTGCCACCTAGCCCTTTTTCTAGCTTTGCTCTATACTCAAAACTTGATGCAAACTGTATAAGGAGGTGGGGGTCAGACCTGCTGACGTTTGGGCAAATGTACTTGCCCATTCTTATGGTCACATGTGGAATGGTAGTTGAGCTTTTCGGCAAGGAACGGGCTGGTTAGAAGACTTGTGGTCCTTTCTAGGTCCGGCTAGTGGACTTTCCTTATTCGTGTAAAGGGATTGACCTGATTTAACTTGGCAGCTATCCAGCAGGTGCTATTTTGGGTAAGGCTTGCATTCCCGTCTTACCTACCATTTGCAGACCATTTAATGTGTGTTAGGCACACTTATCCAGGTAGAATGCTGGCAAGTTCAAAGAGGTGCTTGGGTCTTTTCCCCTGCTCTTGAAGGAGTGGGCTGGGCTTCAACTAGACGCCTTGTGGCTCTGGGTTGCACATTTTGTGGGAATCATTAGTGGGTTTAGTCCATGGCTTAAGGATCCTGGGCTAGCCCAAAAAGTGTGAAACTTACCCATAACAGTTGCCCTTAGTCCTTTCCTTTTACATAGAAAGAAGGTAAGGACTAAGTTATTGAACGAGATATGGGCTTGCCCGGGGCTTTAGAAATGGCTAAGACAACTTAACTGATCATTAAGGGGTGATTATCCCGAAGAAGTCCTTTTGACACCCCATCACAGCTTAGGATGGGTGCAAGCATCGGAGGTCGAGCTTGGATATAATGTACCGGATAGTGGGTAGGCGACTAACCCGTGGCACTCAGCGAAGCTTGTGGGAGGTTAAGGATGTGGGGCACGTGGGCTAGGCTTAACCTTCTCCTTTGCCCCGTGGATGATCTCTACCGCCCATTTTCTCCTATAGCTATGGACGGTTAGGGTTCTTTCTTATAAAGGACAAATTGAGGGAAAAACTTTTCGCTTACTTTTGACACACCTCATCATACATTGTTGGCCCCATTTTCAAAATTTTTTCTCTCTTGCTACTACATGTCGTCGCTAAACATCATCATCCTTTACCGATCACTCACCTGAGTCAGCAACCTCTTCCATTGCTTTGACAAGTAAGTCCTCGCTTCATTTTCTTTTCCTCCCCCTTTTTCTGTGGTCTGGTTTGTACGGTTTTTCTTTTGTTACATATGTTTAGGTTTTTCGTTGAGAGGTTAGCAAGGTGGAAAGAGCGAGGGATTGAAGAAGAAATTATGATCCTCAAGATAGGATGCCCCACGATGGTTGGGAGCGAGATATACTGGTGAGGTTCACCGAGCCATCTCGACTTTGGGTTCCTAATCCTTTTAGGTTCATAGAGTGTCACCATTTGGAATTTTTTAGTTTAAGGTTTTGACCTATGTCTTCTCGAACTGACTCTTGTTGCCTATTGGTCTGTTTCTTTTTTCAAAGATGGTGCACATTCATAGAAAAAGGCTTTTAAGTAACCCTACCCTTTGACATGACTTCCCGTTGGAACCTATGGAGGTTTCCTCTAGCAACCCATCCTCTAGCGATGACCCTATCTGGTTCTCGTCGGGCGAGGAGGACTTGTGTTTAACCTTACGCCTTTAGCTATCAAATTCCAATCACCAAATCCTGAGGAAAGTCTAGAAACGGAAGTCAAGGTCACCCTCCCACCTATAGTTAGCCGGGGCTCAGTCTCGTGAGCTCGAAGTTAGCGCTCCATACTCGAAACCGTTGGGACCTCTAAGAGGAGAAGGCTGATATTAAGTAAAAATGAGGATGAGGAGGAAAAGAGTGGATCCCTATCTGGTAGGTCAAACTTGGTTGGGGAGTCTTATAGGCTACCCTGAATTGCCCTTGTGTTGAATGGGGGTAAGGAGGAAATCCTTGAGGAGCCACTTGGGATGAGGTTGAGGAAGAAGACTAGGTTGATAATGCCGAGCCAACTGATGAAGGCGAGGGAGGGAGCCGGAATGATAAGGTTGTAGGTCACAAAGAAGGAACCATTAACCTTATCAAGTCCTTTGTCACTACCAGCCATCTAATAACAATGAGAAAGGAATTCAACATTCCCTTAGACGTAACACTTAGGGTGCCCGAGTAAGATGAGGTTCCAAGCCAACCTCGCAGAGGCAAGATCGCCATCACCATCCCAGCCTTTTATTGTGGGCTCAGGGAGCCCTTCCCTATCTTTATAAGGAGGTTCCTAGAGAAACGGGACAGTGGTCCTTTTTTATAAAAACAAAATCTGAACAGTTGCATTTACAAAAATAAAAACCGACCACAATATTCTTTTCAAAACTCGAATTCAACAGTAGTCATCTTTTCAAAATCTAAACTTGGGGGTGCATATATTTAAAAGTTGAAACCGACTTTGGTCTTCTTTCTAAAAACTGAATGCAACTACCATCACTGAAAAGCTAAATATGAATGCGGTCTTCAACAAAAAATCGAATTGGACCGCAACCTTTACAAAAATTGGATGAAACTACCGATCGCAATCTTTCTAACAACAAAATAGGACAATAAAAAACTATTCAATAACCAAATACAACTACAATCGTGTTTTAAAAAATTGAACCTCATTTGTGGTCATGGTTTTCAAATTTCAAGGCAACAATTAAAAATGAATGTCGATATATGTTGAGAAATAGAAACGGGACGGTGTTCCTTTTCACAAAATCAAAATCTTATCAGTTGTCTTCACAAAAACAAAACCAACCACAATGTTCTTTTCAAACTCTAACTCAACCACATGCATCTTTTTAAAATCTAAACTTGGGTGCATATTTTTAGAAATTGAAGCTGATTTCAGTCTTCTTTCTAAAAACCAAATGCGACTACCATCATTGAAAAGCCGAATATGAATGTGATCTTCTACAAAAATACCGAATTCGATCGTGTTATCCATTAAAAATTGAATTGGACCACAACCTTTACAAAAACTGAATGAGACTTCCGATCCCAATCTTTTTAAAAATAGAATGGGACAATCAAAAGCTATTCTATAACCGAACACAACTATAGTCTTGGTTTCAAAAATCGAACCCCATTTGTGGTCGTCGTTTTCAAATCTCAAAGCAACAATAAAAAATAATTGTAAATATATGTCAAGAAATAGAAATGGGATCGTGTTCCTTTTCACAAAATCAAAATCTAACTAGTTGTCTTTATAAAAACTAAAACCAACTACAATATTTTTTTTAAAACTTGAACTCATCCATAGTTATCTTTTCAAATCTAAACTTAGGTGTGTATTTTTTGAAATTGAAATCGACTTTGGTCTTCTTTCTAAAAACCGAATGCGACTACGATCACTGAAAAGCCGAATATGAATGCGGTCTTCAACAAAAATATCGAGTTCGATTGCATTATCCATTAAAAATCGAATTGGACCCTAACCTTTACAAAATCTGAACGGGACTACCGATTGTAATCTTTCTAAAAACAGAATGGGACAAACGAAAACTATTCAATAACTGAACATAACTACAGTCTTATTTTAAAAAATACAAACCCCATTTGTGATTGTTGTTCTCAAATCTCAATGCAATAATAAAAAATAAATGTTGATATATTTCAAGAAATAGAAACGGGATTGTGTTCCCTTTCAAAATATAAAAGTTTGACCAGTTGTCTTTACAAAAACAAAAATCGACCATAATGTTCTTTTTAAAACTCGAACACAACCACAGTTGTCTTTTCAAAATCTAAACATGGGAGCGTATTTTTAGAAATTAAAACCGACTATGGTATTCTTGCAAAAAACCGAATGTGACTACTAACATTGAAAAGCAGAATATGAATGCGGTCTTCTACAAAAATATCGAATTCCATCATATTATCCATTAAAAATCGAATTGGACTGCAACCATTATAAAAACTGAACGGGACTACTAATCACAATCTTCCTAGAAATAGAACAGGACAATCAAAAGCTATTAATTAACTAAACACAACTATAGTCTTGTTTTTGAAAATCAAACCCCATTTGTTATCGTCGTTTTCAAATTACAAAGCAATAATAAAAAAAGAATGTTGATATATGATGAGAAATAGAACCGGGACAGTGTTCGTTTTAACAAAATTAAATTCTAACAGTTGTCTTTACAACAATAAAAACTGACCACAATGTTCTTTTTAAAACTCGAACTCAACCACATTCATCTTTTTAAAATCTAAACTTGGGTGCATATTTTTAGAAATTGAAACCGATTTTGCTCTTCTTTTTAAAAACCAAATGAGATTACCATCACTGAAATGCCGAATATGAATGCAGTCTTCTATAAAAATATCGAATTCGATTACGTTACCCATTGAAAATTGAATTGAACCGCAACCTTCACAAAAACTGAATAGGATTACCGATCGCAATCTTTTTAAAATAGAATGGGATAGTCAAAAGTTGTTCAATAATCGAACACAACTATAGTCTTGTTTTCAAAAATCAAACCCCATTTGTGGTCATTGTTTTCAAATCTCAACACAATAATGAAAAATAAATGTCGATATATGTCGAGAAATAGAAACGGAACAGTGTTTCTTTTCAAAAAATAAATATCTGACCACTTGTTATTACAGAAACAAAAACCGACCATAATGTTCTTTTTAAAACCCGAACTCAACTATAGTTATCTTTCAAAATCCAAACTTGGGAACGTATTTTTAGAAATTGAAACCGACTTTGATCTTTATTCTAAAACCAAATGTGACTACCATCCTTTGAAAATCTAAATGTGAATGTGGTCTTCTACAAAAATACCGAATTGATCGTTATCCATTAAAAATTGAATTGGACCGCAACCATTCCATAAACTAAATGGGACTACCGATTGCAATCCTTCTAAAAATAGAATGGGACAATTGAAAGCTAGTCAATAACTGAACACAACTACACTCATGAATGCGGTGTTCTACAAAATACCTAATTCCATCACTGAAAAGTTGAATATGAATGCGGTCTTCTACAAAAATACCAAATTGATCGCATTCGCATTAAAAATCAAATTGAAACCTTTACCAAAACTGAATGGGACTTCTGATTCTATTCAATAATCGAATGGGACAATCGAGAGCTATTCAATAATCGAATACAACTACAGTCTTGTTTTAAAAAACTGATCCCCATTTGTGGTCGTCATTTTCAAATCACAATGTAATAATAAAAAATGAATGTCGATATATGTTGAGAAAAAGAAATGAGACAGTATTCCTTTTCACAATATCCAAATCTGACCAGTTGTCTTTACACAAAGAAAAATTGACCATAATGTTCTTTTTAAAACTCGAACTCACCTACAGTCATCTTTTCAAAATCTAAACTTGGTTGTGTGTTTTTTGAAATTGAAACCGACTTTTGTATTCTTTCTAAAACCTGAATGCGACTACAATCACTGAAAAGCCGGATATGAATTTGGTCTTCTACAAAAATGTCAAATTTGATCTCGTTATCCATTAAAAATCGAATTGGACCCCAACCATTACAAAATTTGAATGGGACTACCGATTGCAATCTTTCTAAAAATAGAATGGGACAATCGGAAGCTATTCAATAAACTAACACAACTACAGTCTTGTTTTCAAAACACGAACTCCATTTGTGGTTGTTGTTTTCAAATCTCAACGTAATAGTAAAAAATTAATGTCGATATATTTCAAGAAATAGAAAAGGGACAGTGTCCTTTTGAAAAAATAAAAATTGGACCAATTCTCTTTACAAAAAAAAAAAAACCGACCACAATATTCTTTTTAAAACATGAACTCAATCACGTCATCTTTTCAAAACTAAACATGGGTGCGTATTTTTAGAAATTGAAACCGACTTTTGTATTCTTTCTAAAAACCAAATGCAATTACCATTATTGAAAAGCCGAATATGAATGCGGTCTTCTACATAAATACCAAATTTGATTGCGTCATCCATTAAAAAATGAATTGTACTGTAACCTTTACAAAAGCTGAATTAGTCTACTGATCAGAATCTTTCTAAAAATAGAATAGGACAATCGAAAGCTTTTTAACAACCGAACACAACTACAATCTAGTTTTCAAAAATCGAACCCTATTTGTGGTCGCTGTTTTCCAATCTTAATGTAACAACAAAAAATAAATGTCGATATCTATTGAGAAATTGAAATAGGACAACTTTCCTTTTCACTAAATCAAAATCTGACTAGTTGTCTTTTCAAATACAAAAACTTACCATAATATTCTTTTAAAACCAAAACTCAACCATAGTCATCTTTTCAAAATCTAAACATAAGTTTTATTTTTAGAAATTGAAACTGACTTTGGTCTTCTTTTCAAAAATTGAATACGACTACCATCACTGAAAATTCGAATATGAATGTGGTCTTCTACAAAAATACTAAATTCTATCACGTTATCCATTAAAAATCGAATTGGACCGCAACCATTCCATAAACTAAACAGGACTACCGATTGCAATCTTTCTAAAAATAGAATGGGACGATCGAAAACTATTCAATAATTGAACACAACTACATTCCTGAATGCGGTCTTCTACAAAAATGCCGAATTCCATGACTGAAAAGTCGAATATGAATGTGGTCTTCTACCAAAATACCGAATTCGATATCATTCTCCATTAAAAATCGAATTGGAACCTTTACCAAAACTAAATGAGACTTCCGATCGTAATCTTTTTAAAATAGAATGGGACAATCGAAAGCTATTCAATAATCGAACACAACTACTCTTGTTTTCAAAAATCGAACCCATTTGCGGTCGTTGTTTTCAAATCATAAAGTAACAATAAAAAAATGAATGTCGATATATGTCGAGAAAAAAAATGAGACAGTATTCTTTTTTACAATATCAAAATCTGACCAGTTGTCTTTACATAATTAAAAACTGACCACAATATTCTTTTTAAAACTAGAACTCACCTATAGTTATCTTTTCAAAATCTAAACTTGGGTGTATATTTTCTGAAATTGAAACTGATTTTCATATTCTTTTTAAAACCTGAATGCGACTATGATTATTGAAAAGCCGAATATGAATTCGGTCTTTTACAAAAATATCAAATTCGATCTCTTTATCTATTAAAAATCGAATTGGACCCCAATCATTACAAAATCTGAACTGGACTACCGATTGTAATCTTTATAAAAATAGTGTAACACCCCTTTACTCAAGCATAGGTTTCCAAGTAAGGTGTGTTAACGTTATAATTTTTTTTTTTTGTTAATTTGGTTTGCTGAAAACGTTTTTAGGCAAAACCATAATAAAACCAAAACATCCCTTTACTTTTTTGGATTATTTTGTAAACCACACCATAGATAGTATTACTTTAAAATAATTTCAAAGTACACACCTATATCGTAAAGGAAAGTAGTATTTTTAAAAATACATAATATCATAGTCCAAAACAACAAACCAAAATGTGGAAGAACATTGTACATTGTTACGCTCTCCAGTCTACACCCCGCCAAGCCCTACTGGTCAGCTTTGGATTTACCTGTCACACAAGACCGACAACTGTGAGTGAAAAACACTCAGTAGGCAACTGTATGCAAATGTAAATGCCATGTCATGTAGTGTAACATCATACATCTAAAATCATTATTTTTCTCTATTTATTTAAAATCGAACAACCCACTCACTCTCTGCGTTTCGTGCACAAATCACCACACCTCTGTGGTATGCGGATGAACCACCGTTTCGGCGACCCACCGCTACGTGTGGTAAGTGATTCATAGAGTGACTATAAACTAGGATTTGAAACCATGCACCTCGTCGTGCAAACCATTTGGAAAACATAAACCCCCAGGGAAACATCCTTCATTTTTCATAAAACAATAAATCACCATAATTGCTCTATACAAATGAATGCTCGTGCTACAATACACAAGTAAAACCAGACATCATAGTAAAACTGTAATTACCAACCGTCCTATTCTAATAGTCATAATTACCAAAATGCCCCTGCTCAAAATGATGATTCAAAACCGCCTAAACATACTGATATAATTACCAAAATGCCTTTGACCATCTCAGAAATTACTAAGATACCCCTCGAGTATATGGAAAATTATCAAAATACCCCTTAATAGGTATATGGATAATTACCATCCTACCCTTAGTTAATTAATAGTCAGTAACAATCATACAAACCAGATATGTATATATATATGCAACCACTCCAGTACACATCAACCATTGTACGTATTCGTAAACATAACTATAAACACATACACATAAACACATATAAAAATACACATATAAATACATACTCACATACACATATATATACACAAACACATATATACATACCCATATATGTATACACATATTTTATCCACGTATATATGCATACGAATACAATTTATACACACACATAATTATATATATATATATATATATATACATACCCCCATGTATAAAATACTCACAATATATATATATATATATATATATATATATATATATATATATATATATATATATATATAGAATATTTAGGTCTTCATCTTCTTCTAGTTCTAGGCGAAGTTCTAGTTCTTGTTTAACTATGGCTTCAATTCCACCCATAGAAGAAAGCAGTTAATGAAGAACATTATAGTATCCCTAATGCGACCTATAGATAATAATTGGATTATGCCCAATATTTCCCCTAGTGAAATTTATATCCAGAAACCTTGGTCTTTATCGGCCTTTAAATCTGAAACTCATGTCAAAATGGTAGAACAAGTTTACTCAATAAATAAAAATTTTGAAACATGTCAATTATTAAATAAAAATAATATTGAAAAACATAAGAAGGACGGTTACAACTTTCTTTATATAGGAGTTGTACAAGTTGGAATAAACCCATTAACCTTGTTAGGATTAAATGCTTCAATTCTATTAACATTAAGAGATGCAAGTTTAAAAAATTATAAAGATGGAATATTAGGAGTTATTGAAACTAGCCTTTGTAATGGTCCAGTCCATTTTGATATTACCCAAATTTTAGTTAGTCTTTCCGATCCTTGCATATTAAAAGTATTAACATTAAACATAAAAACTTCAGGCTACGAAGTTGACCTAGGAAGACAACCTTTAGCATTAGTTTATAGAATCCATTACAAAATTTATGGTACTAATATGGACTTTAAAGTTAAAAATATTAACACTAAAGGATACACCACCCTAATTCAAAGCAATCAACAAAATCAATTAAATCTACAAATTCCTAAAATGATCAAATGGGAAGATGTAAATCTATCTAGAATGGACATTAGATGAAGTGACCTCCTCCACCTCCTTAAAACATATTATCGGATAAAGAATTTATCAACCAAACAAAAGATGGAACATTAGAATATCATTCGATAGACAACACATAAAAATAATTTTAGACCAATTATAGAATCCGTAGGTTCGAAAGCATATCGAAGGGATATTGAATTAGATAAAGATATACAAAAATACATATTCATGAATTAGAACAACAATTAAGACAATTAAAATTAGAAAATGAAATTAATAAATTACAACAAACATCTATTCATACCCAAGGACAAGTAAGTCAAACTTGTTATACAACGAGAAAATGAATCACCAACATCGGATTTTATTGATCCTTCATTAAATACTCTTCATAAAAATTTCACACCTAAATGGAAAAAATTAAATAAAGATGTAATATCTAAAGAGAATGCTGAAAAATTATTAAAATATAAACAAACTTATTCAGCAGAAGAAAAACAAAACATTTATAATCTATGGAAAAACATATGGATATATCTAAGACAAACATTTACTTCTTTACCTTCCTAGAAAATTATTATATTCCTAAGATAAAAACATTAACCAAAGAAAGATTTACTTTAAAAAATGATTCATTAGTATTATTAACCCATCCTCTGTTGAACAAATCAAAATACAACATCATAATAGCTTAATAAATGCCGCACCTTTTAAATTACCTACTAAAGACATAAATCTTAATAAGATTATTGAACAAAACAATTACACCAATAAAAGTTTGACTACAATAGGAAAGCAATTAGACAAAATAGAAATTGAAATTAATCAACAAAAGAAGTAAAACAAAACCTTTAGTTAAATTCCAAGATATAACTAAGACTCCAAAATTAAAAACTTCTATAGATAAACTAAAACATATTGATAAATTATTAAAACAGATTCATATAAACCAACCAACCACTAGTCAACCTATGTTAGATACCCCAATACATAAACCCAATAAGATAACCTCTCCGTTAATCTTAAATCTAGTATTCAAACTTTAAACTCACACTATAATTTTGATTCACAACCGAAACTAAAGTAAAAAGAATAAAAAGAAAAAGTAATCGTCCTAAATATCCAAATCTCCCATTAGCAGATTTTCCAATCATCACAATCTCAAACACAATTTTCAGTAGTGCTGATAAATTTTATTCTGGAATATTGATGGATTAAAAGAACAAGAAATAATTGATTTATTACAAAATGACAATGGTAGCCAATACCTACTTACAAATACATGATTATCAACAACCGAAATAGTTGAATTATTAACATTAGGATTCACAGGAACCTTACAAAATTGGTGGAGTAAACACTCCATCAAGAATCAAGAAACAAAATTATTAATTCTTACAAATTAGATGATAATGATGAACCAATTCTAGATAATTATGATAGTATTAATACCCTTTTAGTAACTATTATTAAACATTTTATAGGAACACCTACAACTGTTACAGAAAGAATTCATAATCAATTAACCAACTTACATTGTCCTAGCCTAAGTGATTTTGATTGGTATGTAGAAAATTTTACTAAAGGAATTATGACTAGAGAAGATAGTAACCAAGCTTTTTGGAAAGAAAAGTTTATAAACGGATTACCTAAATACTTTGCACATAAAATTAGGAATAAATTAAGTAATCAGAACAATTATATAGATTATGATTCATTAACATATGGAGACATAATAGCTACAATAAAAAACGAAGGTTTAAAAATGTGTATTGATTTAAAAATCTCTAAAGAAATGAAAAATGAGAAAAAACAAGCTAAGTATGAATTAGGAAACTTTTGCCAACAATATGGAATTAATGCCATTCCTCCAAGTAGAAGGCATCGTATAAAATCCACACCATCACACAAACCATATAAATATTATCCTAAAAAATTCAGACAGTCACAAACTTATAAATCCTTTAAGAAAAATCCATTTAAGAAAAATAAATCTAAATTTGCAGATAAAGATAAATCAAAAATTAAATGTTACAAGTGTAATAAATCTGGACATTATGCAAATGAATGTAAATTAAAAAATACTATCAACTCATTAGAAATTCCTGAAGATAAAAAATTAAACCTCATTAAAACTATAGGGATGATTGATACTGATAGTGAATTAGAAAACTCTACTAGTGAAGATTATTATGATGATCAAATAACTGAAGATAGTACTTCCTCACAAACAGACTACAACACTGAAAATGATAAACCTAATTGTTCATTTACTTGTTGTAAAACAATTAATGTTTTAAATAAAGATGAAGAAATTGAAACCTTATTACTAGAAACCATAAATCAAATTACTGATCCGGATATAAAAAAAGATTTCCTATTAAAATATAAACAAAGTATTTTAAAAAATACCTTACCAAATGTTAAAGAAAAATCACCCATAAACATAAATAATGCTTTAAAAACATTTCAAATTCAGAAATCTAAAGAAATATCTACTCAAGATTTATACGCTGAAATTAAGACTATCAAGAAAGAAATTCAGGTATTAAAAAATGATCAATTATCATTAAAAGAAAAATTAAAAAACATTATTAGTAAACCATCTCCCAGTTATATTTCATCTGATTCAGACACTAGTAATGACGAAGATCAGATTACAGAAGATTTAATACAAAATAATTTAACCACTATTCATAAAATCCAAATAAGAAAATGGTACATTGAAGTCACAATTTTAATTAATAATAAATTTTCATTTAGTACTATTGCCCTAATAGATACAGGAGCAGATCTAAACATATTGTTTCATTACCTTATGAAAACAATTTTAAAGAATCACAAATTCCTACTAAGGCTAGACCAATCCAAATGAGTCAAGAATTAATAGAGTACTGTAAAACAGAAATTAAAGAATTATTAGAGAAAAAATTAATCAGACATAGTCAATCACCTTGGTCCTTTCGCTTTTATGTTCGTAAGAATCTGAAATAGAAAGAGGAATTCCTAGGTTAGTTATCAATTATAAACCATTAAACACTGCTCTATTATGGATTAGATACCCTATCCCTATTAAGAAAGATTTAATTTCCCGCCTCCATCAGGCTACAATATTTTCAAAATTCGACATGAAGTCTGGGTTTTGGCAAATAGAAATTAATGAAAAAGATAGATATAAGATTGCTTTTGTTACCCCTTTTGGACAGTACGAATGGAATGTTATGCCATTCGAACTTAAAAATGCGCCAAGTGAATTTCAGCGCATTATGAATGATATATTTAATGATTATACTCATTTCACTATAGTATATATTGATGATGTCCTTATTTATTCCCAATCTATAGAACAGCATTGGAAACATCTTAGATTATTTTTTAGAATCATTAAACAACATGGCTTAGTAATTTCTGCCCCAAAAATCAAACTCTTCCAGACTAAGATTCGATTTTTAGGATATGAAATTTATCAGTCCAAAATAATCCCAATTATGAGATCTTTAGAGTTTGCAGACAGATTCCCTGATATTATTCTTGATAAAACACAATTACAGAGGTTCTTAGGATCCCTTAATTACATTGCTGACTTTTATGCTCACATTAGAATTAAATGCAAGCCATTATTTGACAGATTGAAAAAAGATCCACCAAATTGGATAGATATCCACACCAATTTAGTAAGAGAAATTAAAACTCATAGTAGAACCCTTCCATGTTTAGGTATCCCTTCTCCCAATTCTTTCAAAATTATTCAAACTGATGCCTCAGATAAAGGCTTTGGAGGTATTCTATTACAAAAAATTTCCCCTGAATCTCTTGAACAATTAGTCCGGTATCATTCTGGTACTTGGAATTCCGCACAGAAAAATTACAGTACTATTAAACAAGAAATTTTATCTTTGGTATTATGTATACAAAAATTCCAAGATGATTTGTTAAACAAAAAATTTTTAGTTCGTATTGATTGCCAAAGTGCTAAATATATTTTACAAAAAGATGTTCAAAATATTGCTTCAAAACAAATATTTACCAGATGGTAAGCTATATTAAGTATTTTTTATTTTGAAATAGAATATATAAAAGGAGAAAATAATTCTATTCCTGATTTCCTGAGGGACGCTCCCCCGAAAAAGAACCAAAAACCCTTACAACAAGGGTCATCGACCCAACCCATTAAAAAGGAGGATTCCACTCCTTTACCATTAACCCAAACAATTATTAGTTCTGCACCTATTAGAGCAATTATTCCTAATTATCAAAATGCTCTTACAACGGCCCATAATCCATTTGATCTGCTGCAAAGTCAGCCTTTCAGACCCATTATTCCATACCAACCCAGAGGCTCCCCTTATAATGATATAGCCTCCTATCCACTTGGATATATAGAACCTGAATTACAATCTATTCCTGCGGCCAATTTAATAGCCCAAAAATTCTTTCCTCCTGGTTTCCATTATATACCAGGGCATCCTTCAAAAACATTAAGATATTATACTGCCATTCTCAACCATACCCAGTCTCTAAATGTTGAGGCTCTTTATGACCGCAACGACAAAACAAAAATTTTATATCACAAAATATTTCTCAAAAAGGTTCTTACATTTTCTGAATGGAATAATCCTCCATATCAATTCAGAAATGTAGAAACCCCTTTTGAATTTAAATATACTTATTATGATTATATTGATGCCTGGTCCAATGTTTTCTTACATCAAAATGACCAGTTTTCCCATTCATGGTTTATATGCTGGGATTCAAAATTTTCAAAAAATATCCCCAATTGGTTTTATCAATGGTGGGAGGATCATGGCATGAAGAAAGAATATTTTCCTTCTCAATTACAAAAATTATTACGGGATTTTGCTCACAAAATCAATTTAAATAAAAGAGAGCAAAATTTTCCTATTGAATTTCATTTTATGATAAAATATAAGATCCCTTGGATCTTCAAATGGTATTATGGAAAAGAAGACGATTTATTCTACCGTTCCTATACTGTTAAATGGTGGGATAAATTTGAGATTACAAGAGTTAAGGCTATGGATTTAGAATTTACTCCTCCCGCTCAATAACGAAACCCCAAGCACTCGTCAACCTCAACCTCTTCATCAAAATCCAAAGGAATTGATTGAGATGGCCCAAAATTATTACAACAAGCAGAAGCCCAAGATGATTAAGAAGAAGATGAAATTTCTGAAGCATCTAGCTCAACCCAAACCCGAAAGAAAAGAAAGATCTAAAAGATGGGCTGATTATGAAGATGATGAACAAGACCCATATGAATTTAGCCATTTAGAATTGGGCACGATTAATTAACCCGACCTGAGAGACAAAGTTCTCGCCAAAGGATAAAGCCTCAGACAAAATTACTTTCGGTGGAAAGAGACAAAGTTCTCTGGCATAAAGGATAAAAGCTTCAGAATTACTGTAGCAATTACCCAAAGTAAAAGCAGAAGTCATTATGGTGTCCAGACAAGATCCGAGAATCCATGAGCTTTTGACAAAGTTCCTCGAGCTTTAATGATTTCTCCTCTCGACATTATAAGAAGGCATCAAGACTTGAAAGAATCGAGTTAATTTAAGAGACTTCGAATTAACTTCTCTCGTTATTTTATTACTGTATTTTCAATCCAGCTTCTCAGTAAGCTTTGTATTATCTTTTAAAATTATCAATAATATTTTCAATCTTATTTTCAGAATTTATATCTGTGCATCCTTCTTCTTCTTCTTTTCTCTCATATGCTCTAAAGTATATTGGAAATTAAGTACATCGAGCCACAGCTGGTGGAGCTCCCCTCCTGTCCGATAAGTACTCCAGTACTGAGCACTTCTATATATAAACTTAATACTCAATTTAATACTTAATGTATTATTTTTATACATAAACATCTGCAAAACACACTTAAGTATATTTAATAAATATGTACATAAAATATATGTATTTTGTAAAATATACCCATATTTATTATTACACAAACACATGTGTAATTAATTATGTTTATGCAAATATAAATAATAGTAATTGAAAATACTTGTATGTATAATGACAATTTAATATATATATGTATTAAAATAATTTAAAAATTAGAAAAGACCTCAATACCCTTCCAATTTCAAATATTTTCAACTCTACCCCTCTTTTGAAAAATGACTAAAATACCTCCAACAATTGCAAAATTCCTACATATCAAATGACCAAAATGCCTTGACTTTTTAAAATTCCATTAATATCCCTTACATGTAAAATACCAAAATGCCCTCAAACATTTTTAAAAACACATTTGTGTCCCTACATGAAAGTTTACCATTTTACCTTCAAACTTTTAAAATTCTCAAAATACCATTTGCATACAAAATGACCAAAATAACCCTACAAGCAAAATTTTTCACATAACTACCCTACCATGGCGACCCATATACACAAATTAACACCATGTTTTCTTCACCAAAACACCAAACCAAACATGCCAAACTTCAAATCCATCAACTACTCCATCAAACCATGATTAATTTCCATAAATTCAAACTTTATTTCATAACTTCTACCAAACTTCAATCCAAATAAATGAGGTCTTAATCAATAACCTTAACACACAATATATTAAGCTCAATCCATCATCACAACAACATCACAAAACATGATTACACCCAAGAATCACGAGAAAACATAAAAATTTACAAGAAAATAAAATGTATTAGTTGCCTACCTTGATGCAAGCAAGTAGGCCAACCAAACCAAGCTTGAAAACCACTAAGAACAAAGCCAAAAGGTCCCTAAAGCAGCCACCACCTCCTCTTTTGAAAAATCTTTGAGTTTTATAATTTTTACCTTTTCTCTCTCAATTTCTCTCTCTCTAACTTGTAATTGGAAAGCAAGTGAATTGGTTAAAAAGCAAGAAAAGTCGGCCATGAAGAAGGCAATTACCAATTTACTAGTTAATAAAATAATAATAAAGTTAAAGTAAAAAAAAGATATTTACTTTTATTAATAAACAAATAAATAGTGAAAGTCAAAAGTGGTCAAATTTTGACCAAGGGCAAATTAGGAAGAAAAATTTTCTCAACTCCCAGTGGTACTCGACCTTACAAAATATTCGGGGAATTCAGAAACTGCTCGTTTTGGTGAAAAAGACAAAACAACAATAAAACCAAAAATGCGTCCGGAAACCGACAGTTTCGAAAATAAAATAAGGTTATTACAAATAAAATGGGACAATCGGAAGCTATTCAATAAACAAACACAACTACAGTCTTGTTTTCAAAACACGAACCCCATTTGTGGTTGTCGTTTTCAAATCTCGACGCAATAATAAGAAATTAATGTCGATATATTTCAAGAAATTGAAACGGGACAATGTTCCTTTTGAAAAAATAAAAATTTGACCAGAGCTCTTTTACAAAAAAAAAAAAGAAGCCACAATGTTCTTTTTAAAACCCGAACTCAATCACAGTGATCTTTTCAAAATTTAAACATGGGTGCGTATTTTTAGAAATTGAAACCGACTGTGGTATTCTTTCTAAAAACTGAATGCGATTACCATAATTGAAAAGCCGAATATGAATACGGTCTTCTACAAAAATACCAAATTTGATCGCGCCATCCATTGAAAATTGAATTGCACCATAAACTTTAAAAAGCAGAGTGGAACCGATCGGAAACTTTCTAAAAATAAAACAGATAATCAAAAGCTATTCAATAACAAACAATTGCAATCTAGTTTTCAAAAATCGAACCCCATTTGTGGTCGCTGCTTTCGATCTTAATGTAACAATAAAAATAAATGTCGATATCATCAAGAAATAGAAAGGGACAGTGTTCCTTTTCACAAAATCAAAATCAAGGTTGTCTTTACAAATACAAAACCTACCATAATATTCTTTTAAAACCTACCACAATGTTCTTTTAGAACCCGAACTCAACCACATTCATCTTTTCAAAATCTAAACATGGGTGCGTATTTTTAGAAATTAAAACTGACTTTGGTTTTCTTTTTAAAAACCGAATGTGACTACCATCATTGAAATGCTGAATATGAATATTGTCTTTCCATACTGAAATGCTGAATATGAATGAATGTGACTACCATCATTTAAATCCCAAACTCAATCATAGTCATCTTTTCAAAATATAAACTTGGGTGCGTATTTTTAGAAATTAAACCGACTTTGGGCTTCTTACGAAAACCAAATGCGATCAGAAACAACCGAAAACCAAATATGAATGTGGTTTTCTACAAATATACGAATTCAGTCGCGTTATCCATTAAAAATTGAATTGGACTGCAACATTTTGAAAAACTGAATGGGATTAAAGATCGCACTATTTCTAAATACTAAACTGAACAATCAAAAAATATTCTATAATAGAACAAAACTACAATCTTCTTTTAAAAAATCGAATGCCATTTGTGGTCGTCATTTTCAAATTTCAATGCAACAATAAAAATGAATGTTGATATATGTCGAGAAATAGAAACAGGACGATGTCCCTTTTAAAAAAATAAAATTCGACTAGTTATCTTTTAAAAATAAAAACCGAACACAAAGTTCTTTTAAAACCGAACTCAACCACATCCATGTTTCAAAAATCTAAACTTGGAGTGCGTATTTTTAGAAATTGAAACCGACTTGGTCTACTATCTAAAAATGAATTTGACTACCCTCATGAAAAGCGAGTATGAATCACGGTCTTACAAAAATACCTAATTCGATCGTTATCAATTAAAAATAGAATTGGACGCAACCTTTATAAAAAGTAAGGACTACGGATCGATCTTTCTGAAAAGAATGGGACAATCGATAGGTATTAAAAGCGAACACAACTACAGGTCTACGTTTCTAAAATCGAACCTTATTTGTAGATAAATGCGTTTCCAAATCCCGCAACAATAAAAATGAATGTCGATATGTGTAGAAATAGAAATAGGATAGTGTTCCTTTTAAAAATTACAATTTTGACTAGTTATCTTTTCAAAAATAAAAACGAACCAATGTTCTTTTTAAAACCGAACTCACCACAATCATGTTCCAAAATCTAAACTGGATGTGTATTTTTAGAAATTGAAACCGACTTGAGTCGCTATCTAAAAATCAATCCGACTACCTCTTGAAAAGCCTAGTATGAATCGTTTTCTAGAAAAATATCGAATTGATCTAGTTATCAATTAAAAATAGAATTGGATTTGCAACCTTTACAAAAACTGAGGGACTACCGATGCTATCTTTAAAACAAAAGCAGGACAATTGATAGCTATTCGATTAGAACATAGCTATAGTCTTGTTTTGCAAAATCGAGCCCCATTTGTGGCCGTCATTTTCAAATCTCAACGTAACAATAAAAAATGAATGTCGATATATGTTGAGAAATTGAAACGGGATAGTGTTCCTTTTCACAAAATCAAAATCACCACTTGATTATCTTTACATAAACAAAAACCGAACAATGTTCTTTTTAAAACCGAACTCAACCTTAATCATTTTTGCAAAAATTTAAATTTGGGTGCGTATCTTTAAAATTTGAAACCAACTTTGGTTTTCTTTCTAAACACCGAATCCGACTACTATCAATGAAAAGCCGAATATAATTGTGGTCTTCTACAAAAATACCGAATTCGACATCCTTATCCATTGAAAATTGAATTGGACAGTAGCCTTTACAAAACTAGATAAGATTACCGATCACCATCTTTTAAAAAGCAAGAACAAGACAATCGAAAGTTATTGACAGAACAACTTCTGATCTTGATTTCAAAATCTAACCCCATTTGTGATCGTTGTTTCAAATCTCAGCATAACAATAAAAAATGAATGTCGATATATATGAGAAATAAAAGCGAGACAGCATTCCTTTTACAAAAATTGGAAGCGGGACAATGAAATGAGATCTCTTTACAAAAGCGAGCAGGTTGGCCAGAAACATTCATAGCAGAACCACAAATTATAGTTTTGCGTCTCCAATCGAACCACATTTGTAGTGCGTCATTTTCAAATCAACCTTAACAATAAAAAGTGAATGTTGATATATAACGAGAAATAGAAGCGGAATGATCTTCCTTTAAAAAATCAAAATCGACGATTATCATACGAAAAACAGGCCACAATATTCTTTTAAAACCCGAACTTCAACAAAATCGAGTTTGAAAATCTAAACTTGGGTGCATAATTTTAGAAATTGAAACCGAAGCTTGGCACGCTATTTAAAAGCGAATCGACCACGTATTTAGCGAGAATATGAATACGGTCTTTTACCCAAAATAGAATTGATGGCGTTCTCAATTAAAAATAAATTGGAATGAAACCTTTACAAAACTGAATGGGACTACCGATGCGTGATCTTTCTAAAATAGAGCGAGACAATCGAAAAATATTGATAACTTAGAACCTGACTAGGTCAGAGTTTTTCCAAAATCGAACCCGCACCATTGGTCGTTTCCAAATCTCAATATGATAAAAATGTATTGTCGATATATGTAGAAATAGAAGCGAGATAATGTTCCTTTGAAAAAATCAAAATCGACAAGTTAACAATCCAAACCAAAATCGGCACAATATTCTTTTGAAACCGAACTCAACCAAAATGCGTGTTTCAAAATCTAAACTTGGGTTCATATTTTTAGAAATTGAAATCGACTTAGTCCATTATTTAAAAGCGAATCGACCACCATCACTGAAAAGCTGAATATGAATGCGGTCTTTTACCAAAATACGGTGATCGTGTTTTCAATTAAAATAAATTAGATCGCAACATTTACAAAAGGACAACCAAAAGCTATTCAATAGCAGAACCGCGATTCAGTTCTGCGTCTTAAATCGAACCACATTTGTAGTGTCGTTTTCAAATCCAAGCATAAATAAAAATGAATGTTGATATATGTGAGAAATAGAAGCGGAACAGATCTTCCTTTTAAAAAATCAAAATCTAACCAGTTATCAACAAAGAAAAGCAGGAGCCCTGATATTCTTTTTAAAACAGAACTCGACCAAAATCGGAGTTTGAAATCTAAACTTAGGTGCATATATTTAGAAATTGAAACCAGGCTTACACACTATTTAAAAGTCGAATCACGACCATAAGAGTGAAAGTAGAATATGAATCTGATGCGCACCAAAAATACGAATTGATCGGCGTTCTCAATTAAAAATAGGATTAGGCTGCAAGATTTACAAAAAATTGAGCGGAACCGGCCGTCCTTGATCTTTCTAAAAACATAAGCGGACAAAGAAAGCTATTGATAGCAGAACAAAATTGCGAGTTACGCTACAAAAATCAAACCACATTTATGGTCATCGTTTTTCAAATCCAACGCCAATAATAAGCGAATGTTGATATATGTAGAAATATAAGCGGAATGATTTCCTTTTAAAAAATCAAAATCGACCAGGTTATCTTTACAAAAATAAAAGCAGAAGCCACAATATTCTTTTTAAAACACGAACTTCGACCAAAATCGAGTTTGAAAATCTAAACTTGGGTGTATATTTTAGAAATTGAAACAGGCTTAGTGCATATTTAAAAAGCCGAATCGACCACCATCAGAAAAGCAGAATATGAATGATGTTGTTTACCCGAATATCCAATTAGGTGCGTTCTGATTAAAAAATAGGATTTGGCGTAACATTTACAAAAATTGACACAGAGACAAATAGATCATGATTTTTCTAAAAATTAGAACGGAGACGACCAAAAGCTATTGATAGCGGAACACAATATAGTTACGCTTCTGAAATCGAGCAACATTTGTGGTAAATTAAGTTTCCAAATCTGATACAGCGATCAAAATCAATGTTGATATATGTCGAGAAATAGAAGCGGGACAATCCCTACCTTTTTAAAGATTCAAGATGCGGTAGGTTATCTTTCTGAAACAAAACCGACCACAATATTCTTTTTAAAACTTCGAACTTAACCAAATCGAGTTTGAAAATCTAAACTTGGGTGCATATTTTTAGAAATTGAAACCAACTTGTACGCTATTTAAAAGCCCGTCGACCAAGCGTATTTTGAAAAGCGGAATATGAATCGCGGTCTTTTACCCAATCTAGAATTGATCAGCGTTCGATTAAAAATAGAATTGGAATGAAACCTTTACAAAAAGCCGAGAGCGGAATTGCTCGATGCGATCCTTACAAAAGCGAGCGAGATTTCAAAAAATATTGATAACGAACCTGACCTACGGACATTGTTTTCCAAAAATCGAACCACTTTTGTGGTCTCGTTTTAAATCTCAATGATAATAAAAATATATGTGATATATGTGAGAAATAGAAGCGGGATAATGTTCCTTTTAAAAAATCAAAATCGACAAGTTAACATTCCTAAAACAAAAAATGAGTACAATATTCATTT
>CM017574.2:17892940-17942940 GCA_007844105.2 Rhamnella rubrinervis | reverse complement strand
GGAAATAATTTGAAGATGTTGAGTGATTTTAAAATTGCCATGATGAAAGAATTTGATATGACTGATTTGGGTGAATTGCATCATTTTCTGGGCATTGAGGTTCATCAAGGAAAAGCTGGAATTTTTATCTCTCAAGAGAGTTATGCAAGAGAAATTATAAAAAAGTTCAAAATGGAGTATTCAAATCCTATATCTACTCCATGTCTCACTGGTTTGAAGTTAAGCAAGGAAGGTGAAGGAAAACTTGTCAATCAAACCATGTTTCGAAGCTTAATTGGGAATTTGATGTATTTAACAGCTACAAGACCCGACATTATGTTTGCTGTAAGTTTGGTGAGTAGGTTTATGGAAAAACCTTTTTCAAACCATTGGGAGGCAGCAAAAAGAATTTTGAGGTATATCAAGGGAACAATTGACTATGGTATTTTTTATACAGCAAATGTTCCTATTAAGCTTGTTGGATATACAGATAGTGATTTGGGAGGAAGTATTGATGATTCTCGGAGTACTTCTGGATATGTTTTCAATCTTGGAAGTGGAGCAATTTGTTGGAGCTCAAAGAAACAGCCAATTGTGGCACTTTCCACCACTGAGGCAGAATACATAGCAGCCTCTTCTGCTGCTTGTCAAATTATTTGGTTGAAGAGTGTTTTAGAGAGCATCATGTTCAAGCAAGAAGGTCCAACAATATTATTTTGTGATAATAGTTCAGCTATCTCTGTTTCAAAGATCCAGTCCTACATGGAAGGACCAAGCACATTCAGATTGGTTTCATTTTCTGAGAGAGCTTGTCAATGAAGGAGAAATCAACATTGAATTTTGCAGAAGTGAAGAACAACTTGCAGATGTGTTCACAAAAGCTCTAGGAGGACATATTTTTACAAGAAATGTTGCAGCTTTAGGAGTGAAGAGTAAATTTGGTTTAGGGGAGGCATTGTTGGGAAGCTAAACCAAATTTAGTCTATTAATATATTTATGCATGTGTTTAGTAATTCTAAGAGTCAATTATGTATTTAATGTTTTATTTATGTTGCTATCTCATGAAACAAATATGTTATGTTTTTGTAAGTTGAGAAAAATATACCTCTGTTTTTTAGCCTCTGTCAAGAATCCCTGAATATTTTTGAGGTCCAAAATTTATCACCAAATTTCAGATGGGCTACATAGATAGCGCAACTGAAAAGGACCTCAAAATCAGATCCCAGGGAAGGGTCTCTAGACAATATAACCCTTCCAAATACAGGAAAGATATATAGGGGACTATCGATAAACGGTGGAAGATGAATCGTGGTGCCGGAAAGCGGGTTTAAAAGAACTAACATCCAAGTTGTCTCCTCCATAAAAACCAACCAACCATGAGAAGAACCATAGCGGCGCCACATGCTCGTTTTGTATTCGGAAGGTATGCGTAGCTTGATGTTGAAGATTGTAGGGCTGGTATTTGGTAAATAATTGCACAAACTAGGGTTTGTTTCGTCGCAACTTCTCGTGAGTTGCCAAGGAATTTGGTGATTGCTTAGCTGATTAAGCTTTTTCTTGCGATGATTCAAAGCGACAGAATTCCATGACTTGCAGACGTTGCTGAACCGGATAAAATCAGAAAGATGAACAAGCTTTTCTATGATTGAAATTAAGAGATCATTGCAAAGACATGCCCAATTTGACAATAATGATGAACTTAAATCTAACGAGTTTGAACAGGAAGATTTCGCCACTGAAGGACTTGAAATTAAACACAAAGATCTATATAACAAAGGCCTCACTTTTTGTGTACCGTGAAGTTACAAAGTTTATGCCTCCATTTATATTACGTGACTGAGAAGACTCCTATATATTAGGATTAGCAAAACCCTAATTTGATTAGCATCCTCAATACTACCTAGATTTTTATAATCCACTGGAATGTGGAAAATTATAAACAAAAGATGTTGATTGATTTATATGTTTTTCAATTGAATTTCATTTCATTAATTAAATTAATTTTACCTTCTTAATTAGATCAAATTCAATTAATTGGATCAATTAACCTTCTTAATTGCTTACTTACGCTTTTGTTTTTTATTTTTTTTTTCTCCTTTTCTTTTGTTTTACACAATGCATTTGTTTTCTTTCTTACAGTTTTTATTTTTTAATGTTTAAGGCATCTTTTCGCCTTATATATATATATATATATATATATACTTATTAACCGATATGTACAAATTTTCCCCAACACATTGAAATTTTAAATAAAATTTGAGAATTATATAAATTTATACTTTTGAAAATTTACTTATCTTATTACTATTTTTATATTGTTTAAATATTCTCTATTTACTTATCTTATTAGTTAGTGAAAAATATGTATTTGTGTGTATATCTTACATAACTTTCCTTAGTGAAAAGTACCTGACTACCAGTTAATTGAGCTAGCTGTATAACTTAACATGCCACACGGAAGCTTTTCTCAATATTAATCTTATATACTTATCTAGCTACCCTTTCACTCCGAAGAAAAAACTAAAAAATTAACATAAATCAAATAATAGAAAAGCAACGAGGTGGTGTGTTCTTAAAGTAACCAAAAGTGTAAAAGAAATGTTCAATTTGGGACACTAATATACATTGATTATACAATATAACTAACCAATTTAACCTATTTTTCTAAAAATCTAAATAGTTGTCATTCTGCAATATATATTTAGAAGAAAGAAATTATATATTTATATGAGCCCAATTAATTAAGATCAGATCACTACATGAATTTTTGTTTTGTAGTTTATATATATTTAATTAATTTGTTTTCTTCTTAGGGTCGGCAGAATTCACCAACTTTAACATAAAGTATGTTTATTGTTAACCTTCCTATGCAAACAAGAATAAAATGGGTCAACCATTTGAGTATAAAGCTTGAAACTCCTTACAAACTTAGATAACCAGACGGATAGATAATATGAGAAGGTGAACAAACTGCTACAAAACACTCAAATGGCGCTCTCTTTTTTTCCCAAACCAAACTCCAAACCGTGCACATATAGATGCTGGGACTCCTTCATTAATTTCGTATATATAGCCTTGACATCCATCAAACGCCAACACTAAATATCTTTAACTTTTTGTATCAGTTTGTGTGATCATCTTGATTATTAAACATTTCCATCATAGCCATGGCTTTCCATAACACCTTCTTCTTGGTAATCTTCTTCGTTGCTTTTACCATTGTGAGCAATATCAATGGCGGCCTAGCAGCTCGTCAACTTTTGCAGACCACAACTCCACCAAATTTGCCAAAGTTGCCACCTTTGCCTAACATACCGAGTTTGCCAAGCCAACAACTACATTGCCTCCATTGCCTTCCATACCAACTACTCTACCTCAGCCATCTCAGCTCCCTAAACCCACTTTTCCTCCACTTCCAAGCTTGCCCTCCATCCCTACTACTCTCCCAAAGTTGAGCTTGCCTCCTCTGCCGACACTACAAAAAAAATGACCTTCAGCCACGACCACTTTTTTGTATCTAAATGCTGATTTTCGTCGCTGAAAGGGTCTTAGTTACAAATATTGTTCGTAACAAGGTCGTAACTGAATGACCGTAACTAAATGATTTGCAGCCACAAAAAAAATATTTCATGACTAAATATTATCTTTCAGTTAAGAAAATATTGCGTAGGTCAATGTTTCAAAAATCATAAATCAACTTGATTTCATGGCTAACTAAAAGGTACGATTATTAATTTCGTAGCTGCAAATCTGCTACAAAATTATAAATTTGTTGCTAAATTGTTACCTACGAATGTAAATTTTGTAACTATATATTAGCTACAAACTAATTTTTCGTTGCAGGAAATTCAGCTCCGAATACTAATTTTATGACTATATTCAAGTAGTTTGTGACTATATTCAAGTAGTTATGATTTATATTTTGTGGGTAAATTATAACTACAAATTTATTTTCATAGCAAAGTTACAGCTACGAATGTTAACTTTTTGCTTCTTTGACTGTTACAAAAAATTTCATGGCTTTTATACTGCCAGCTATATTTTTTTTTTACATAATTACTAGTAATATTTTTTAATTTATTTTCATAATTATTGTTATTTTTTATTATGAATTCAATTAAAGACCAATACACTTGGTATTACACTACATATATTTGATAAGCATTTACCTGTCTTTGCTCAATTGCATAAATTATATGAAATATAAACAAGTCCACAAAGTTAATATAATTGACCTTACTATATTATATTAAATACACAATTACCATAATATAATATCACACTTTCTTTGCTCCTAAGATGATAATAAACAAAGTCATTTTCCATCGCATACATATGTGATGGAAAATGCCTTTATACATCATTACATTGTAATCAAACTAATTTAAAGCACATAGTGGCAGCGAATCTGGATTTCAAAATATCATCTTCACTCCAAAGTCCATATGACCAATCCATAAACTAAGTGGAGGGATATACTTTATAAAACTATAGATTTTTTTTTTTAATTTAAAGGTTGTACCAAAACGATACATTTTCTCAAACTCCAAAAGACGAGCAGCCTAGCATATATCATGCTTCATTATTTTCCGAATCAGCTGCAAAAGAGAAGGAATCCTTTGATCATTAACTAAGTATTGAATGTAATGACAAAAAAACAAATGAAATAAAATTTTACAATTCATATAATTCTAAAGTTTCTTTTCATTTTTTTTATCTAACTTGAGTATATCAAACAACAAAATCATTTTACTCACCATGCATCCACGCAGGTGTATCCACATTCAGTCCTGCTTGCTGAAAATCTGCTTGAACATCAACAACTCTTGCTCTATCTTCAGCCTCCTTCCTTCTTTTGTTAAGCAATTTATCCTTTTCATGGCATATACATGACCGCATGCTGTCACACCATTGTCAACTTGGAAGCCCATTTGCTTCATTATACCAGCAAGGACTTACCAAACATTAGTAAATAATAAGCAATTTTCCAGGAAAATCCAAGAAAGTGGCAAAAATGGAACAAAACCTTGCTCTGATAGCATACTTGGACATGACTAACAGAGGAACACTTGCCTCAACTATGGTTATTTTTTACCACTCAACTTGTACGAGGCCATAATCTCTAATTCATCATGTACTCTGCTTCATTTCTCACTACTTCAAACCCATGTTGTATTTTCTCTCCCTTTACCCCTTCATTAACTTGAAAAACTACTTAATAATCCCTACCAATAATTATAATATGCATATAATCACAATCTGAACACCCAATTAGCAAAAAAGATTCTCTATAGTTAGACAAATAAATAACTAAATGCATTTCACTAAGTGCACATAAACCTTTAGAAAAATTGCTTGAAATTAGAAGTCTATCTACTTGGCTAAAACTTATCCTCTTACCAGGAGGCAAACACGCTTAGTATTGTTAGCACACAAGCAAGGAGATTAGTAATTAATGATGTTCAACATAATCAAACTTTATAAGAATCTATCATGCCCAATCAAATCAAGTATAACATATGACGAACAAGATTTTAAATTCAAAAACTACAAGCTGAGATAAATACATACCAATAGCATGTGCCTAAAGTATAAAGAGATGCACTTATCAACATATAGATGCAGCCACAAACTCTGAGACAACAACAAGAAATAGTAATAAAAATAACAATAAAAATAAATAGTAATAAAAGTGATTGCAATGAAATATTCATTAGGATCATAAAGCATCAACTACAAAAATAAATATGTCTAAAATAAATATAATCACACTTTTCAACAGTAAAATGAAAGTAGAACATATTTATTATGGTGAACTTCAACATATTTTTTAGTTTATTTTGTAATAATAATTACCATAACCATGAAAGTCATTATAAGGTTCCAATAAATACTATTAGCTTACACTTCTTAACAAAATATTAAAAAGACCAAGTCTAGGGGAATGGATGACGTAATAAAATGTATCTAAAAACTAAAAATCTTTTTCTTCGAAAGTTGGAAGAGTTTATTTATGTACCTGAGCATCTAGTGCACTCTCCAACACCTGTGGTAGTAAACGTACAATACAGTGTCAATTTGATATGTCATGTCCCATCAGCATTGTTGTGAAGCATGAAAGATCTAAACTTTGGTGCATTTGTGTGTGTGCTAGCTGCTACTACCCGGTATTAAGTAATTAAAACCAAAAAAAATATCTTGTTCTATCTTCAAGGCTATGTGAGTTTTATATTTCAATTTTTCATTTTTATCAAAAACAGTACATTTCATGTTACTCTGCTCAAGACTGGCAAGAAAAGAAAGTATTCTCTCTTTTGCATTCAACAATAAATATGATAAAAATACAATTGGATAGAACACACAATTTCTAAAATTAATATTTAGATTATTCATTGAACTATAATAATCATCCAACAAGGGAAAAAAAAGGTGAAAAAGGAGTTTTGGCAGGACTTTTCAGAATATATATGCACATTTAACGATATATTATTACAGCAAACAGAAACATTTAGCAGCAAAGAACTCCTTAAAAGAGTATACGTTGCATAGCTACAACTGTGAAAAGAGTAAGGCTGCAATACTTTGCAAACACCATATGATAATGACGTCCAAATATCAAAAAGAAAAGGATAAGGAAAAGGAACGGATGCATGTAACTGTTTTTTTCTTATTTTTTTTAATGGGATTCAAGTAAATATCATACTTTCTCTATTGTTAAACCCAACTCCTTAATCTTCTTTTCAGCTTCATTTGCCCGGGCTTGCAAGGCCTCTTTCTCCTTTTGTTGTGCTTCAATGGTTGCCTTTTAAGTTTTTCAACCGCATAGAAGATTCAAGTTCACAAAGACACAAGGATTTTCAGTGTACATAGTATATGTACCCACATCTAACCTGCTTCTCCAATTCACTAGCACGTGCATGAGCCTTTCCAACCTGTTCCTCAGCATCTAATGACCCTTTTCTCTAAAAGACAACAAAATATCAAAACTGTCATCTATCATGCCCATGTATCAAGCACAGTCATAATACTAATGCATTAAAACGAAAAATAAGACCTAAGCGGGTAAGGCAACGATATGGGTGCATATAATATTAGTAATAACTAGAACAAGACATTCAGTTTCAATGACTGGCACCTAAGAACTAAGAAGCACCAAATCCAAAAATGGGACGCAGTGAATAAGAATAGCATATTAACTAATGAGTTCTGAAGTCAGACCAAAACAAAAAACCCATTGGTTCATAAGACAGAGTAAAATACTATCCTGGAGAGATGCGACCTCACTATGCAAGGACGAAATGCTATCTGACTTGTCTGGAATGATTTTTTCCTTCTAAGTTATTATATCATCATTCCTTTTTAATTATTGAGTTTTCTCATTAACTAGAGATTCTGGGATTCAAAAATAGCACAGAACATGTCAGCAAACAACCATAAACACTCTTCGGAAGGAAAAAATTCATAAATTCATTCCACCGAAGCTCTATGGTGATCGAAATTAATCCAATCAAGCTTTCTAGAATTAACCTCAACACTCTTTAGTAAACCAAAATTAGTAATTTATCAAATAAATAGATTATAGAACAAGAAAAAACTAAAAACTAAAAATTAACATCAAAAGAAATAGTTTTCAAACATAAACAAAATTGAAATAATTTCCTTTTTAGAAATTTAAAATTTTGAAAAAACATGAAGACGTTTCCTTCCTCTAATCTTCATCGATAAGTGAATAAACCAATTCAACAAAAAAAAAAAAAAAAAGGTAAAAACACAAACAAAGATATAGAAAACCAAGGGTCGTAGAGGCTGAGTGGCTTCTCCGGAACCGCGGAGAGAGATGAGCGGACTAAGATACGAAACTTAGGTGACCTCCGAGACCATCAGATCTCAAAAGATGGAGCCTTTCCGAATTCGGACGCCATTAGGGTCGCTAAGAACTTCTTCTCTACAGCATTTGATGATTTCTTGATAGCAGAGCATTTGGTAGCTACGAAACAAAACGCTAGTATGGGTTTGAGGGGGAGTGAGCGAGCACGAGAGCAAGAGGAAGGGGTAGGATTTAGGGCTGAAAACAGAGCAAAACGACGTAGTTTTATTTAAAAACAATATTTAATTTTTATTTCATACCAATTAGTGATAAAATTATTTTGTAGGTGTGTGAAATTAAAAATAATTTAATTGTTATTTTTTAATTTAATATCATTTTTTTTGATGAATTTTTAATTTAATATCATTTAGTTATAAAAAGATTTGTAACTGTCATTTAATATTATTTAGTTATAAAAAGATTTGTAACTGTCATTTAATATTATTTAGTTATAAAAAAATTTGTAACTGTTATAACACGTGAGTAATTTTATTGAAGGGAAAGTTGCCGCCAAAATGGTTTTGAAGTTTCAGCTACAAAAATCAGCCACGAACAGTGAGTCATACCTAATTTTTAACAATTTTTCGACTATCAATTACAAAATTATATTTTATAACAAAATACAATCCTTTAGGTACGAAAAAAAAATTTGAAGCAAGGATTTCGTGGCTAAATGTCACTTTTTTTGTAGTGCGGAGACATCGCTTCCAAACATTACTTCCATCCCCACAATCCCAACTACAATCCCATCCATCCCTTTCCTCTCTCCACCACCTTCGAAAACTAGCCCTTGAAGATCATAAATATTCATGAGTCTCAGCACTGTCCCGCATGGACTTACTATATCTATGGAGTTTGTAATCCTATACTTATGTTTGCTTTGAAATTGTGAGGGAAAATCTGTGTGTGTTCTCTACATCAAAGAATTAGTTTATAGCTGGCCATTTGATTTGTTTTGATGCATTTTAATTATTCTAGAAATAAACTTCTATATTTATGATTTTACTAGTTTTTCTTTCTCATATATATCAATGAGTTATTTGTATGGCTCATCTGTTTCAGTTGATTTCTCCTGTAATTCAAATTGTTGGTATCACTATGAGTTTCTTTTATATACGACATTTAAATATTTTGAAACTTTAATCTCTTATATATAATTTATCTCACTCTACCAAATTTATTATTAAAATTGTTTACCTGTCAATGAATGCATATATAATGGCGTTAAAAGTAAAATTTAATAGCTCCATCTTACTAGCATTAAATCATGTCGCCTACAACAAACACGACGTAAAAAAAATTGGGTCAAATCAAATTTCTAAATGTGAATGTAATTAACAATTTATGAAAATTTTTTTATTACAACAAACAAGAGATTTTAGCGGCAAAATATCCCTAATTACTATAGCTTGATCTTTTCACTTACTCTAATGGTCTTTTGAAATATTGAGAAGAAACTCATTGTAACACACCCTAATCAAGTCCCTTAGGTCGAATAAGGTTAGAGTGGCTACCAAAACTTAACTTGCGAAAATTACAGAAAAATTTAAAACTTATTCAATCATATATGCATAGACAGTCAAAGCTCATACTTAGACTGCTATTAAATGCTTAAATAATTATCACAAAATATTATAGTAACTAATTAAATACTTAACTTCCAACATAATTATAAAAATATTAATAAGTTAAGTCAAAGGATTATAACCATTCTTCAACACACATCCAACCATATTAAAACACTTCAATTTAATTAAGAAAATAGTTCTCAGTTGAAAACGAAATAAAAATAATATCACCAATAGGTAGACAACTTTATTGCTTTATTTAGATACCCTCAGGAAATCTCCTATTGAGGTACCACGTGTCTACCATCCCCACAAGTTCGAACAATCACAATGATCTAAGTGTGCTTACCTGGGAAAAAGAAAATAATAAAAACGTGAGTTTACAAAACTCAGTAGGCTTTCCCAAAACAAAGCAAAACATTAATAACAAACATATAACTTCACATGCCAATAAAAATCACAATATCAAACTAGTCATAAACTTGCTTAAATATGAATGTCTTACTTACTTAAGGATTCATGACATTTCATAGCTCATCACAAACTTAACATATTCAAAGAGCTTATAATGCATGCATGATTCATGAGCTTATCACAAAATGGTTGGATTTCTAAACAAATTCTGAAAGGGGTGCATGCATCTCAATCTCACTTATAGCATAACACCGTAAGCATTTCAATCTACTTATAGCTTACAACATATCAAAATGGGGTGCATGCGTGTCAATCTCACTTACAGCAATACACCGTAAGCATTTCAGTTTTACTTATAGCTTACATGGTTTGTCATGATCAAACCTCAAAACTTATATAGCGCGCTTCCAAAATACCAATCAAATATAATATACCGTTCATAGCCCGTCGTATATTATTGTGCGTATGCATGTATTTACTAATTCTTGACCAAATAAACATGCATAGATCACATACATATCATATTCATCAAATTCACATTGTTATGACAATAACCTCAAAACTTCCAAGACATACTAACCAACAATCACATATGGAAAATGCACCACAGCTGTATTGTAAAATTCACTATAAATTCAATTCTTATCTAAATCACATGATTCAAAAAGCATTAGAATCTATTAGATGTCTTAGATATACCATAATTTTCTCATAAATTTCAAAAATAAGTAAATATTCAATATCTACTATCTAATATGAGCTGTCACACATATTCTGTAGTGAACCATAGACGATCAAACATTTTTAATAAATTCGATAAAAATCCTTTTCTGCCAAAGCTAGCGGCAATATAACAATAACAAGTAAAGGTAGCTGCATAAATTCTTTCATTCCAATCCAAGCAAAGAAACCAAACACGCTTATCAGAAAACCATAACTGTCTCAGCATTCCAGCAGTCATGTCTTAAACTTCAAAAATCCATAACTTACTCATACCAGAATGAAAAATAGAAATTTTAATTCGAGAATGTTCATAAATCTCTTAAATCAAAACTGTAAAAGTTTCAAAGAAAAATAAATCCATATGCCCCACGAAATTATACAGAAAACACCCATTGGTCATAATTTTCCAGATTGATAGTATGAGCTTCGAAAAATTATAACTATTTCTACAAAAATCCGATTGAGGCAAAACAAAAAGGAGAATATTCTTAGAGGATAGATCTAATGACGAAAAATATACACAAAAATATTAAACATATGTCGGTGTTTCAAAAATCCATCAAACTCATCAAATAGTATATAAATCGTAAATCTCTTCTTAATAATAAAAATAGAAATAAATATAAATAGTATATATATATATATATATATAAATCATCCAGAAAATCATCAAAAAAAAAGATGGTTTAGGAAAAACTTACCTTAATCTCTTGAGCTCCTCAACAGATCCGAAAAGTTCCCCGTCAGAAAAAATCAAAATGAACCAAAACGCTTTTTTTTTTTTTGAATAAAAAGAATGAGAGGAGGAAGAATTGATAATTGAAAAAGTTACAGAGAAAAAGAACTTAGACAAGGAAAAAGAACATGTCTTAAATTTATATGCTGTCTTTAAATAGACAGTTTTTAGAGTTTTGTTATTAATTACGGAATTAATAAAATAAATACACATAAATAACACTTTCCTAAATTAAATTCCATTGCATACCATATTTGCAGAGAATTTATTTAGTAATAAATCAAAATATTAAAAACCATTCAATAGCAAATTTAATGCCAATTAGGGTTTGAAACCCTAACGCATGTTTGAGGGTCCCACAACTATCTACCCTTTAAAAGAATTTCGTCCTCGAAATTAAAAGAAAAAGACATACAATAAAAATTTAAACATAACTTGATTTCTAAACAAGCAAAAGCTCACATTAGTTGTCAAATAAATGAGGATATTTAACCCTTATCTCTTCTTTGCGTTCCCAGGTCGCTTCCCTTAATAAGTGATTCTTCCAAAGTACTTTCACAAATGGGATATTCTTTCTTCAAAGTACTTTTTCCTCCCGACCTAAAATTTTCTTGGGCTGCTCCTCATAGGTTAAGTCTTCGCGAATTTCCAACGGATCATAACTGAGCACATGCGAATGATCGAATACATACTTTCTCAGCATTGAAACGTGGAACACGTTATGAACACTTGAGAGATTGGAAGGTAAGCCAAACGATAAGCCACATCACCAACTCTTTCAAGAATTTCAAAAGGTTCGATGTAGCGTAGTCTTAATTTTCCCCTCTTTCCGAACCTCATTATCCCCTTCATGGGTGCTATTTTTAGGAACACTTTTATCTCCAACCGTAAACTCCAGCTCCTTTCATCGGTTGTCAGTATAGCTCTTTTGTCGGTCTTGAGCAGTTTTGATCCTTTCTCTAATCCTTGAAACAACCTCTTAGGTTTGTTGTAGAATTTCAGGTCCAACAAACTTCCGCTCACCTACTTCATCCCAATATATAGGGGATCTACACTTCCTCCCATACAATGCCTCGTAGGGTGCCATGCCAATAATTGCTTGAAAACTATTATTGTACGCAAACTCTACAAGTGGTAAATGAGCTTCCCAAGAGTCCTTGAAGTCTAACATACAAGCTCTCAGCATGTCCTCCAATGTTTGTATAGTCCTCAGACTGTCCATCCGTTTGTGGATGAAAAGCTGTGCTGAACTTCAATTTTGTTCTCATAGCTCCATGCAAACTTTTCCAAAACATCGACGTAAAACGGGGATCTCTATCGGATACAATAGAAACAGGCACTCCATGCAGTCTCACGATCTCATTAACGTAAAGTTGAGCTAATTGATCCAACGAGTAGGTAGTCTTTATGGGTAGAAAATGGGCAGACTTTGTAAGTCTATCCACTATTACCCACACAGCATTTAACCCTCGCAAGGTTTGAGGTAATCCAACCACGAAGTCCATGGTAATGTGCTCCCACTTCCATATAGGAATCATCAATGGTTTTAACAAACTTGATGGTCTTTGGTATTCCGCCTTGACTTGTTGACAAGTTAAGCATTGCTCAACAAATTGAGCAACTTCCCTTCGCATATTTGTCCACCAAAATGTGCATTTCAAGTCTCTAAACATCTTCGTGCTTCCGTGGATGAACAGGATGGAGTGCAATGAGCTTCACCATAATTTCATTCTTCAATTCACGATCATTAGGTATGCAAAGCCGATCTTCGAATCTTAAAGTACCATCACCATAAATGTTGAAATCCAGTCTCTTTCCCTCGAGTACTTCATTTCTTATCCTTAGCAAGTTAGAATCTTGTCGTTGTGCCAGTTTAATTCTTTCAATGATAATAGGTTGCACCTTGAGAGTAGCTAAAGTGGTCGAGTGTTGTCCAACGACTACTTCAATGTCTAGCTTCCTTAAATCTTCTAATATCAGCCTTTGCTTGGTTATAAGGTTGGCACTAAAACCAGAATACTTCCTGCTCAATGCATCCGCCACAGAGTTAGCTTTTCCCGGATGGTAGTCAATCACACAATCATAATCTTTAACCAATTCCAACCATCTTGTTTGCCTCATATTCAAATCTTTTTGCGTAAAGAAATACTTCAAATTCTTATGGTCGGTGAAAATTTTGTATTTCACTCCATAGAGATAATGCCTTCAAATTTTCAATGCAAAAACTACTTCAGCAAGTTCCAAGTTATGTGTGGCATAGTTTCTTTCATACGACTTCAATTGTCGTGATGCATAAGCTATCACCTTTCCTTCTTGCATTAGCACACATCCAATACCAGTTCCAGAAGCGTAACTATAAATAGTAAACTTGTCATGCTCGTTTGGTATGGTTAGCACAGGTGCAGTAATCAATCTTTTCTTAAGTTCTTGAAAACTCTTCTCACAAGCTTCGGACCAAATGAACTTAACATCTTTCTTTGTCAACTTCGTCAAAGGAGAAGTGATCTTCGAAAATCCTTGAACGAATTTTCGATAGTATCCAGCTAACCCAAGAAAACTTCTTACTTCTCCAACATTGGTCGGCGTCTTTCAATCTTGAACTGCAGCAACCTTATTCGGGTCGACTTCTATTCCCTTTTTAGAAATCACATGACCGAGAAAGGATATGGTTTCTAACCAAAATTCACACTTCTTGAAATTTGCAAACAATCTATTTTCTCTAAGCCTTTGCAAGACGGATTTTAAGTGTTGTTCATGCTCTTCTTCATTCTTAGAGTATATTAGGATGTCGTCGATAAAAACTATCACGGACTTATCCAAATAGTCCTTAAATACCCTATTCATGAGATCCATGAGCGTGCGGGCATTCGCCAATCCAAATGGCGTTAAGAACTCAGAAGGGCATACCTTGTCCGGAATGTACTCTTAGGTATATCTCCTTCTTTTATTCTCAATTGATGATACCCAGATCGAAGATCTATCTTCGAGAATACTTGAGCTCCTCGCAACTGGTCAAATAGATCCTCAATCCGCGGTAAGGGATACTTGTTCTTGATCTTTACACGATTGAGTTCTCGATAGTCGATACACATTCGCATCGTGCCATCCTTCTTTTTCACGAAGAAAACAGGTGCTCCCCATGGTGATATACTTGGTCGAATAAAACCCTTATCCAGTAGATCTTGTAATTGCTGTTTGAGTTCCTTCAGCTCTGTTGGTGCCATTCTATATGGAGTCTTTGATATTGGTTCGTGCATCACCAATCGTGAACTCTACTTCTTGCTCCGGTGGTACTCCAGTAGATCTTCCGGAAATACGTCTTCAAAATCTCAAACAACCTTTACGTCCGCGAGCGTCAGTACTATCTTGCTAGTATCTACCACACTTACCAAATAAGCTTGACATCCTTTCTTTACACTTCTCATAGCTTGAAGTGCAGAAATAATACATGGGGGTGATTTGGATTTTACTCCTTCAGAGGTCACAGTTTCACCCTCCAAAGTAAAGATGATCTGCTTCTCTTTATAGTCAATATTAACTCCATGCATGGACATCCAATCCATGCCAAAAATGACATCAAAGTCATTCATATCAAGAATAATTAAATCAACTAACAAGGTTTTACCTCTAAACACAACCTTGCATGACTTTAACATATCACAAGCACACATTATAATTCCAGTAGGTGTAGAAACACATAATTCAAAATCCAATTTCTTATATTTCACACAAAGATTTTCAGCAAACTTTCTAGACACAAAAGTATGCGTCGATCCAGAATCAAACAAAACATATACATCATGATCAAATACCGAAAGTGTACCTGCCACCACATTCGGATCGCTTATAGCTTGATCTCTTGTCATTGCATAAACTCTTCCTTGAGTCTTATTATCATCCTTCCTCAACTCGGGGCAGTTAACAAATCGGTGCCCAGTTTTACCATAATTAAAGCAAGCTCCTGTTTTTCGATAGCATTCTCCACCATGCTTTTTCCGACAGGTAGCTCATACCGGAAACTCTCTTTTTACTTCTTCCATTCTTGGCTTCTTATTATCAGATCTCTTCCCTCCAAATTTTTGCTTATTGTAATGGTTGTTGCGATTCCTTGGTTTGCTCCCAGAGTTAGAGCCTTCGTTGAGAGTTTTCCTTCCAGTACTCCGGTAGGCTATTATTTGTGCTCGTTGCAACACCTCGTTGTAGCATGGCAGTCGTAAGGCTGCTACAACATTGAAGAGGTGTTCATTTAAACCATTTTCAAATCGACGGGCCTTCTCCTCCTCGTTTTCCACCAACCTAGGAGCATACCTACATAACTTCTCAAACTTCCTATCGTACTCAACTAGAGTCTTATTACCTTGCTTTAAGTTCAGGAACTCAGTCTCCTTAGCACTTCGAAGACTCATAGGGAAATACTTGTCATTAAAAGTTCTTTGAACCTTACCCATGTCATAGGGTTTTGAACTGTTGCATATGCTCTCTTCGTTGATTCCCACCAATGCATTGCACTCTCCCTCAACATATGAGAAGCGCATATCACCTTTTGAATTTTAGTGTAAGTTATCAACTCGAATGCCAGTTCGGTTTCCCTAATCCAGTTGTCTACGTGGATTGGATCTGTTGATCCCGAGAAAGTAGACGGTCATTGACGCCTAAACCTCTCCACCACATCAGCTATCTCATCTCTTAGTCCATTTGGTGCAAAGCCCATGTTAGCCGCTAAAGCTTGCAGTACAGCTTTAGCGGTTTCATTAACGCCAGAGGCTTGTTCGTTAGTAGCCTCGTTTCTTGCACGAACCATTCTTACTACAGATAAGTCACAAGCAATTTTAATAAAACTTCGAGGAAAACAATAAACCAAATCTTCGAAGTCCCAAATCAGTCAAACACTTGCATTTAATTTAATTACAAAGCAACCCATCAAATAATCATTGTAAAAGAAAACTAAACATTTAACACATCATCATAGAACATAAAAAGTTTCCATATAATCCATAATAATGGTGAGTAATTCTCAAACCAAGTTCAAATATAACAAAACATAAACCAAAGTCATAATGTAGCATAACCTGCTCAATTATTTCATTTAACCTATAAATTTAACTCCTTTCGAAGTTTCTTCTTTGCTGACACCGTCCCCATCTTCTCAATCACCAACTCTAAAGGTTTAATAACCACTTTGCTAGCAAATGGAAGATCTTGTTCCTTCTTGCAGGATCTAGGCCTAATTGGCCTCGAACGAATCACATTTCTTTTCCGTTTGATATTTCCAAATTCTTCAAAATATCTCTTACACTCAGAGGAATCCCCAATCACCTCATTCTCTTGTTGAACTTCAGTCTCTCTAATATTTGATTCCTCCTGAATTTCGATCTCCTCATCCACTGGTTCACTCTCTTTCGGGTACTCCTCCAAATCCTCTTCCGGATTCTCCTCTGGATCCTCGATGACGATAGGATTTTCTTTTCCACCCTTTTGAAGCATATTCAACCTATTTCTTTTTGCTAGGAGGGCCTCCAAAGTCCTAGGTTTCTCAAGCATTACCCTTTGATACTCTTCATTTCCCTCGGAATCAGACATTCTTTTCCCTACGAATACCATTTAATAACGCATTCAAAACAAAAGTCAGAAAAATAAACAATTAAGTTTTTCTAATCATACCTTGTGGTTCCGGTGATCTTGTGGTGCTCTCGAGGTTTCCTTGGGGTACTTTTAAATTTTCAAATTCAATAATTTTTTTTAAAGTATCTCAAATCATACTTGTATAATCAAATACAAAGATATTTCATCAAAATACAAATATTTGTACATCAAAGTTTCCCACATAGTTCGTAGCCATGCTCTGATACCAAAAACTGTAACACACCCTAGCAAAGTCCCTTAGGTTGAACAATGTTAAAATGGCTACCAAAACTTAACTTGTGGAAATTGCGGAAAAATTTAAAACTTATTCAATCATATATGCATAGACAGTCAAAGTTCATACTTAGACTGCTATTAAATGCTTAAATAATTATCACAAAATATTATAGTAACTAATTAAATACTTAACTTCTAACATAATTATAAAAATATTAATAAGTTAATTCAAAGGATTATAACCATTTTTCAACACACGTCCAACCATATTAAAACACTTCAATTTAATTAAGAAAATAGTTCTCAGTTGAAAACGAAATAAAAATAATATCACCAATAGGTAGACAACTTTATTGCTTTATTTAGATATCCTCAGGGAACCTCCTCTCAAGCTACCACATGTCTACCATCCCCACAAGTTCGAACAATCACAATGATCTAAGTGTGCTTACCTGGGAAAAAGAAAACAATAAAAACATGAGTTTACAAAACTCAGTAGGCTTTCGCAAAACCAAGCAAAACATCAATAACAAACATATAACTTCACATGCCAATAAAGATCACAATATCAAACTAGTCATAAACTTGCTTAAACATGAATGTCTTACTTACTTAAGGATTCATGACATTTCATAGCTCATCACAAACTTAACATATTCAAAGAGCTTATAATGCATACATGATTCATGAGCTTATCACAAAATGATTGGATTTCTAAATAAATTCTCAAAGGGGTGCATGCATTTCAATCTCACTTATAGCATAATACTGTAAGCATTTCAATCTACTTATAGCTTACAACATATCAAAATGGGATGCATGTGTTTCAATTTCACTTATAGCAATACACCGTAAGCATTTCAGTCTTACTTATAGCTTACATGGTTTGTCATGATCAAACCCCAAAACTTATATAGCGCGCTTCCAAAATACCAATCAAATGTAATATACCGTTCATAGCCCGGCGTATATTATTGTGCGTATGCATGTATTTACTACTTCTTGACCAAATAAACATGTACAGATCATATACATATCGTATTCATCAAATTCACATTGTTATGATAGTAACCTCAAAACTTCTAAGACATGCTAACCAACAATCACATATGGAAAATGAACCACAGCTGTATTGTAAAATTCACTATAAATTCAATTCTTATCTAAATCACATGATTCAAAAAGCATTAGAATCTATTAGATGTCTTGGATATACCATAATTTTTTCATAAATTTCAAAAACAAGTAAATATTCAATATATGCTATCTAATATGAGCTATCACACATATTCTGCTGTGAACCAGAGACGATCAAACATTTTTAATAAATTTCACAAAAATCCTTTTCTCCCAAAACTAGCAGCAATATAACCATAACAAGTAAAGGTAACTGCATAAATTCTTTCATTCCAATCAAAGCAAAGAAACCAAACACGCTTATCGGAAAACCATAACTGTCTCAGCATTCCAGCAGTCATGTCTTAAAATTCAAAAATCGATAACTTACTCATAACAGAACGAAAAATAGAAATTTCAATTCAAGAATGTTCATAAATCTCTTAAGTCAAAACTATAAAATTTTTAAAGAAAAATAAATCCATATGCCCCACGAAATTATACAGAAAACACCCATTGGTCATAATTTTCCAGATTGCTAGTATGAGCTTTGAAAAATTATAACTATTTCTACAAAAATTCGATTGAGGCAAAACAAAAAGGAGAATATTCGTAGAGGATAGATCTAATGACGAAAAATATATACAAAAATATTAAACATATATCGGTGTTTTGAAAATCCATCAAACTCATCAAATAATGTATAAATCGTAAATCTCTTCTTAATAGTAAAAATAGAAATAAACATAAATAATAATATTTATATATATATAAATCATCCAGAAAATCATCAAACAAAAAGATGGTTTAGGAAAAACCTGCCTTAATCTCTTGAGCTCCTCAACAGATCTGAAAAGTTCCCCGTCAGAAAAAATCAAAATGAACCATAACGCCTTTTTTTTTTGAATAAAAAAAATGAGAGGAGGAAGAATTGATAATTGAAAAAGTTACAGAGAAAAAAAATGTAGACAGGGAAAAAGAACCTGTCTTAAGTTTATATACTTTCTTTAAATAGACAGTTTTTAGGATTTTCTTATTAATTACGGAATTAATAAAATAAATACACATAAATAACACTTTCCTAAAATCCATAGTCAACTGTTATAAATACCATAAATCAAATTCTTATTGCATACTATATTTGCGGAGAATTTATTTAGTAATAAATCAAAATATTAAAAACCATTTAATGGCAAATTTAATGCCAATTAGGGATTGAAACCCTAACGCATGTTTGAGGGTGCCACACTTATTACCAAAAGTATTTATGTAATCTGACAATATTAATTTCATTCTATATAATTTTTTTTTTGTTAAAGCTAGAAGTTAGAACATCCATTTATTGACAACTTGGTGTAGAACACAATCTGTTTACTAGGAAGGATGAGCTTCAAGGCTCATTTTCATTTAAAGAAAACAAAGTTCTTACAAAGGAAGATGCAAAGAAACAAAATATTCAAGCTATCTCCCTGTAACTATGGCTGCCAGCACTATATGTTTCCCACTTACAATGAAATGCCAGACGATGTCGTATCAAGACAAATGGACTTAACAAAATAAAACATAATAAAAATAATAATAATAATAATAATGAAATAAACTAATAAGGAATGAGTTGGTGGACTGTATATGAAATTGGACTTGGGCTTCACTACATCAGATCCTCCCCACCGAAGAAGAACTTATCCTCAAGTCGGTGGATTGTCCAAACATCATTGGATGTAGGGAAAACTCCTCAAAGGTTAGCAACATTGAATGTGGCGTAGATGTTCCAATCAGATTGGATGTCCATTATATAGGCATTATCATTGATCTTGACTTGATCCGAATGGACCATACCTCTTAGCCTTAAGTTTGGAGTATCGCCTCATCGAAATCTGCTTCCTCAAGAGAACCATAACCAGGTCTCTTGCTTGAAAACTTTTCTAGCGATGATGATCATCAGCAGCTGCTTTATACTTATAATTAGATTCTTGCAGCTTCAGTTGAACTTCCTCAATGGTTTTAGTGATTCTCTCACCAAAGTACTAGCTTCCCCTGTCTTAGTATGTGGCAAAACAACAAGTCAGGTGTGGGGGAACCTTGGTATGACAATCTCAAAAGGAGACTTTCCTCAGTAACCGATTCACCTGGAATTAAAGGTGAATTCAGCTTGAGGTAGGAAGAGATCCCACTGCTTGGGAGTGTTACCAGCAAGACTTCTTAACATGAGCCAAGAGTTCTATTAACAACTCAGCCACCATCGACGGGATGATAAGCACTACTATAATTCAAAGTTGTATCAAAATGCTGCCAAAGAACTTTCCAGAAATGACTGAGAAACTTCACATCTCTATCTGAAATGATGGTCTTAGGAATGCCATGCAAACGAACTATTTCTTTCAAAAACAAACTTGCTACATAACTAGCATTTGTATTTTTCTTTCAAGGAAGAAAATGTGTCATTTTACTGAATCTATCAAAGACTACAAAAATGGAATTAAAATGTCTAGGTGTTTTAGGTAAACCTAGGATAAAATCCATACTCAAATCCTCCCAAATGTGTTCAGATACTGGCAAAGGAGTATATAATCCAGTATTTTTAGTGCTACCTTTCATAGTTTGACAAACAAAACACCATTGGACAAAACAAGAGATATCCCTCTTCATATGTGGCCAATAAAATCTAACTGCCAAGAGAGCAATCGTTTCTCCCTCCCTGTGTGAGCAGCCAAACTACTAGAATGAAATTCTTGAATTAACCTATCCTGGAAGGAACTGCGTGGAATGCAAAGTTGATTGCCTTGAATATGGAATAATCTTGTTGGTTCATGATTTTGACATTTGCTCCAAATCGCTGCGTAATCGGTATCTGCTTCATATTGATCTTTGAAATGACCAAAACCTTCAATGAGGGTTTCCATAGTTATAAGTAAGAGTGCATGTATGCTAAGTGCATCAGCAACTTGATTCTTACTGCCAGATTTGTGGTGGAAGGCATAGTAAAAAGTTTCTATAAAAAGAATCCAGGGACCATGCATCATTTGAAGATTTTTCTGAGATTTGATGAATTTTAGTGCTCCCATTGCTTGAAAGATCAAAAAACAGCATAAAGTTCTTGTTCTTAGGTAGTCCACCGTTATCGTGCTTTAAAAAGTTTTTCACTAAAATATTCAATTGGTCTTCTTTCCTGCATAAGGACAACTCCCACACCAAGCATAGAAGCATGAATTTCAACTTCAAACAATTTGTCGAAGTTGGTTAAAGCCAAAACATGAGCTATAGTTAATTTAGTATTCAAGATTTCAAAAGCTTGTTGTTGAGATTCACCCCAATGAAATGCTCCTTTCTTCAGACAATTAGTTATTGGAGCTGCAATCTGACCAAAATTGCAAATAAACCTCCTATAGAATGTAGCCAACCCATGGAAGCTATGAACTTCAGTGACTGAGCTTGGAGGTGGCCAATCCAATATGGCTTTCACTTTCTTGTTGTTCATTTGGATGCCCTCTTTGCTGATGACAAATCCCAAAAAGAGAAGTTGTGAAGTAAGAAATTCACACTTTTTGATATTTAAATAAAGCTGATTCTCTTTCAAAAGTTCAAACACCTCTCTGATGGATTGTTAGTGTGCAGAATAATTTTGGCTATAAATGAGAATATCATCAAAATACACTGCCATACATTTTCCAATAAAGGGTTTGAGAACCTGACTCATTAATCGCATGAACGTACTTGGTGCATTTGATAAGCCAATGGGCATTATGAGCCACTCAAATAATCCTTCTTGAGTATTGAAAGTCGTCTTCCATTCATCTCTCGGTTGGATGCGGATTTGATGGTAACCACTTCTTAAATCCAGCCTACTAAACACTTGTGAACCATGTAATTTATCAAACAAGTCTTCAAGCCGAGGAATTGGAAAACTATGTTTCACTGTAATCTTATTGATAGATCTGCTATTCATACACATCCTCCAGTTCCCATCTTTTTTTGGAACCAACAAAGCTAGTACGGTACAGGGACTCAAACTTGACCTTATCAAATTTTTGGATAACAAGTCATCAACTATTTGTTGCAGAATCTCATGCTCCTGATGACTCATTTTGTAATGTAAAAGATGTGGAATACTTGCTCCAGGTACCAAATCAATTCTATGTTGAATATCTCTCATAGGAGGAAGCTGATTTGGAAGTTCTTCAGGCTAAATACAAGAGTACTCTTACTGTCTTTTTGTGTGTGTATGCCAAGTAGAATTATAATCGTCCTTTCTTCGAGCAAATGATGTTCAAATTCTATTTTAGGAACCACCAATAGTGTTGTTGTTTGAATTTCAGATGGCTGAGCTTGAATTGGCTTAGGCATAGTATGACCATAATGATTTTCTTCCCTTTCCAATGAAAATTGTAAGTGTTATCAAGTCCTTGGTGCAAAATTTGTCTATCATATTGCCACAGTCGTCCTAGCAATAAATAACATGCGGTCATGTCTACCACATCACACTCTACCATATATTTCCAATCGAAAATTGAACCTTACAAGTTTCTGTGATCATCAGTTCACTTCCCTTGTGAATCCATCATATTTTGTAAGGTTTAGGATGTTTGTCTGTAGGTAGTTCAAGTGTTTGAACTAGAGCCTTGGAAATTATATTTTCACAACTTCCATCACAACAATCACTTCACGATCTTGTTCTAAATAAATTGTGTCTGGTAGTAATTGGTTGTCTAGGTGACAACAATACTCTCAACACAATTTACTTGTTCTCCTTCATCCTCTAAAACTACAATTTCCTCATCTTCAAGTTCTTCTTCTTCCTTCCAGGCTTCATCAGTAACATTGGTCATTTTCCTCTGTAGGCAGCCATTAAACCTATGACCTAGCTGGTTACATTTGTAACATTTTCTAGAAATTGGTCTAGAATAAGGGTTCTGGTTTTGCTGGTTTTGAGGAATTGGTTAATTAGGGGGTCTTATTTGCATCTTATGTTGGGTTTGATATTGGTTATTGATTTCCGAAGAAGCATGCATTGGATTTGGAATTTCTGGTGAGTTTTTGGCTTTGGTTTGTGGGACCCTCGAACATGTATTAGAGTTTTAAAATCCTAGTTGGCATTAAATTGGCATTAAGTTGTTTTGGTATTTTGATTTATTATTAATTAGAATCTCTGCAATTATGGTATTTAATGGGATTTTAATCAATAATGTTTATGACAGTTGACCATGAAATTTTTGAAAAGTTATTATTTTGGTATATTTATTATTTAATTTTGTATTTAATTACAAAACTCTAAAGACTGTCTATTAAAAAACAGCCTTTATTCTTAAGATATATTTTTCTCTGTCCACTTTTCTCTGTAACCTCTTCAGTTTTTGTGTCAGTTATCTATTCTTCTTTCTCTTTTTATTTATTCAAAAAATGATTTTTCTCATACAAATTCAAAAAGGCATTTTGATTTCGTTTGGATTTCTAACTGAGGAACTATTCGGATCTATTGAAGAACTCAAGAATTAAGGTAGGTTTTTTCTAAATAATTTTTATTTGATCCTTTTCCGGATGGTTTATCAATATATTATTATATGTTTATTTCTATTTTATTTTTAAAAAAAGTTTTATAATTTATACACTATTCCTACGCCACCACGTAGCACCAAGATCAGTTAAGTAAAGGGAAGCGGTGATTACCTTTTGCTTTTCATCGTGCATGTCGATTCCTTCGAAGTATCGCTCCATATGCCACATGAAGTTATCCAACTCTTTGGCATCCCTCTTGCCACTAAACTCCTTGGGTTTGAGAACATCTACCTTTGGAGTCGAAACCACATGTTGAGTGGTGATGGCACCACTAGTTGCAGCCCGCTTGCATAACGCCCAATCCGCACGAGTTTCCTCCACACCGTGCTTGAGCTCCTCCATTTGAGCTTTCATGAGCGAAAGTGTTTCAAGTACACTTGCTTGAAAGGTAGCATTCTCTTGACGCCACGTCTCAAGATTGGCGTCGTGACCGCTTTGCATGTTGCCATGGAGCTCCTCCACTTGGTCGTCCACACGACCTTCGAGCCCCTCCATGCTTTGCTCCACACGATCCAACCTTTCCATCACGTCGGCGAAAACTACTTCCACCTTGGCCACCGTGGCCTCCATAGCGGCTCGTGACTTCGAACGTCCTCGTGCTCGCCTTGGATTGAGGTAGGAAGAGATCCCACTGCTTGGGAGTGTTACCAGCAAGACTTCTTAACATAGAGCCAAGAGTTCTATTAACAACTTCAGTTTGACCATTAGATTGGGGATGATAAGCACTACTATAATTCAAAATTGTATCAAAATGCTGCCAAAGAACTTTCCAGAAATGACTGAGAAACTTCACATCTCTATCTGAAATGATGGTCTTAGGAATGCCATGCAAACGAACTATTTCTTTCAAAAACAAACTTGCTACATAACTAGCATTTGTACTTTTCTTTCAAGGAAGAAAATGTGTCATTTTACTGAATCTATCAAAGACTACAAAAATGGAATTAAAATGTCTAGGTGTTTTAGGTAAACCTAGGATAAAATCCATACTCAAATCCTCCCAAATGTGTTCAGATACTGGCAAAGGAGTATATAATCCAGTATTTTTAGTGCTACCTTTCATAGTTTGACAAACAAAACACCATTGGACAAAACAAGAGATATCCCTCTTCATATGTGGCCAATAAAATCTAACTGCCAATAGAGCAATCGTCTTCTCCCTCCCTGTGTGAGCAGCCAAACTACTAGAATGAAATTCTTGAATTAACCTATCCTGGAAGGAACTGCGCGGAATACAGAGTCTGTGTGATAGTTCATAATAAAAATTAGACATTAAATATTTACTTGCTTTTGAAAATTATGAAAAAATTATGGTCAATTCAAGACATCTAAGAGATTCTAATGCTTTTGGAATCATATGATTTAGATGAGAATTGAATTTATTGTGAATTTTATAATACAAATATTGTGAAATTTCCATAGGTGATTGTTGGTTAACATGTTTTGGAAGTTTTGAGATTATTGTCATAAGAATGTGAAATTGATGAATATGATAAGTACGTGATTTATGCATGTTTTTTTTTTATCAAGAATTAACTAATGCATAAGCATAATAATGTACGACGAACTATAAACGGTACATTACATCTGGTTGGTACTTTGAAAGCGTGCTATATAAGTTTGAGGTTTGATCATGACAAACCATGTAAGCTATAAGTAGATTGAAATGCTTACAGTATATTGGTATAAGTGAGATTGAGACGCATGCACCCTTTTTGATATGTTGTAAGTTACAAGTAGACTGAAATGCTTATGGTGTTATACTATAAGTGAGATTGGGATACATGCACCCCTTTGAAAATTTGTATGGAAATCCAACCATTTTGTGATAAGATCATGAATCATGCATGCATTGTAAGCTCTTTGATCACATTATATGTTTGTGATGAGTTATGGGACATTGTGAATCTTTAAGTAAGAAAGGACACTTATGATTAAGCAAGTTTATGATTGTGTGACATTGAAGTTTTCTGTTAGCATGTGAAGCTATATGTTTTCCATTGATGTTTTGTTTGATTTTGGGAAAGCCTACTGAGTTTTGTAAACTCACGTCTTTATTGTTTTCTCTTTCCCAGGTAAGCATGCTTACATTGTTATGTTTGTTCAAACTTATAGAAATAGTAGACACATAGTAGCTCAAGAGGAGGGTCTTTGGGGGTTATTAAATAAAGTAATATTATTGTCCACATGTTGATCTATTTATTTTTATTGAGTTTTAGTTTGAGTACTATCTTTTAAAAGTTTGTTGGAAGGAGTGTTTAAGATTAGTTTTGAAAATTATAAGTTAATTATTTTCTTTCTTAAATTATGTTGAAAGATAATTACGCATGAGTTATCATGTCTTTGATAATTATTTATGTTAAAGTAATTTAATACTTATTATGTTAATATTTGGTGATAATTATTTATCTTAAGTAAATATAGTAAATTAAGTATGAGTTTTGATTGCCTATATTCTTCGTGGTTGTTAAAGTTTTAATTATTCCGCATTTTCCGCAAGTTAAGTTTTTGGTAGTCACTCTAACTTTGTTCGACTTAAGAAACTTGGTTAGGATGTGTTACATGATTTGTAGGTTAGTTTGGGTGTTTAGAGAGTATTGAGGCTTGTCATTTGGAGATTCTGAATAGACTCTTCTTGGGGGATTGGTTTTTAGATATAGCCAAGCCAATTTATTTTCAGCCTTCTTTAGCTTCACTCATCGTCCAGATAGTGTTCATTGCAAATTCATTCCTAATGGAGTCTTTGAGTTCACTCATAAATCTAGACACCTTTTGAACCTCCGTCTCTACCAAATTCAATTTAGCACCCAATCTATAAAATTCATTCACATAATCTGAGACAGATTTATACCTTTGTTTGTAGCTCAAGTATTGCTGGTATAGAATTTGTTCATAGTCTGGTGGTAGATACATCCTCCATAGTAGCTGCTTCATTTTGTCCCAAGTATGGACTGGCCTTTTGCCCTTTCTTCTCCGAGTAAGCTGCACTTGATCTCACTAGACAGAAGCCCTGCCTCACAATTTATACACCACAATTTTCACTTATTATTATTCCTCGATTCTCATATAATCAAAAAAATGTTCCACAGTTCAAAACCAATCTAGAAAATCTTCAATGAGTAATAAACCATCAAAAGTTAGGAAATCCAATTTTAGTTTGTCACCGTGAGGAGCCCTCTGATGGATTTGTTGTTGATTTCGATTTGCTTTAAATAATTCAGCCACATCATCATCTGAACTATCGTCTGTATAGTTGAACTGTTGATTGTGGTTTGGTCATCGTGGGTGCCTTCTTTGATCATATATAAGGAGAACAGAGGTTGGGTTGTGAAAGTGTTGAGGGAAATTTTGTGGGTAAGGTTGTGGTTGGTGAATTAGTGGGGGCATTGGTTGTTGTTGAGGATTTGAAATAGGAATGGGCTGAAAGTTAGTTCATGGGTGTGGGTACAGTATTGGTCGTGGAACCTAGTGGGTTTATTGATGGAATTGTTGAGTGTGATTGGGTTGATGGAGCTGAAATTGTGGTGGGTGCTCCACCAGAGGTGGTGGAGGAACAGGTCCCTCACGATCCCGTTGGGCTTGGGGTGATGGTGAAGATGATTGATTCAACTCAACTCGAATAGTTTCAAGCATTGTTAGCACCTCTTGTGAAAGAACTGCGAACTTACACTCAATTATATATTCAAGATGAGTGAATCGCGAATCGATGTGGGCCATGACATGATCGTCGTAGTGAGATGGTTGAGAAGCTTCACCGTCGGCCATCAGAGTTGCAGGAAATTTCCCTTGCTCTGATATCAAACTGATGTAGACCACAATCTATTTACTAGGAAGGACGAGCTTCTAGGCTCATTTTCATTTAAAAAAAAAACAAAGTTCTTACAAAGGAAGATGCAAAGAAACGAAATATTCAAGCTATCTCCCTGTAACTATGGCTGCCAGCACTATATGCTTCCCGCTTACAACGAAATGCCAGACGCTGTCATATCAAGACAAATGCACTTAACAAAATAAAACATAATAATAATAACAAAATAAACTTATAAAGAATTGGTTGCTGGACAGTATATGGAATTGGACTTGGGCCTCACTACATCACAACCTTTTAAATATAGAAAAGGAAGTACAAAGATAAAGTATATTGACGAAAAATGTCTGCTATTTTCTGAAAAATAAAAGTAATATAAATTTGTATCAATCAAAAACCAAAAAAAAAAGAAAAAAAAAAGGAAGAAGAAGAAAGAATCATCCAATAATTACAGTGATTGAAACAATCATTTTACTATACAGGAATATAGTGTATAGTATATAGGCTCTAAGATGTCAATGTAGCTTTGAAAACTTAATTTGCATATATAAAACTAATATGTTAGATAACCAACCGCCTAAGAATAAGATATGCTACATAAGTAATTTATCACAGGTATTTAACAACTTATGCCAGAGATTTTTTGCTTAACCAAACAAGCTATATAGGCACCAAGATATCCTTCATCCCATCCCTCATCCAAAACAAAAAAAGAAAGAAAAAACCATGTATAACCGATCGATATATGTATGTATATATCCTTCATTTATATCCGTTTTTATTCATTTTAATTAATCTTGAATTTCAATTTAGCAACTATGGCCTTCAGTAATAATACCATCATGTTGACTATTTGCTTCGTTGCTTTTGCAATATTAATGGGTGGTCAAGCAGGTCGTCAACTTTTGCAGGTCGACCACAACTCCACCAAATATAACTAAATTGCAACATTCGCCAACCCACACAGCCATCAACTCTGCCTCCATTATTTTCAACCACAACATTCCCTTCACCTCCAAAACCCAACTACAGTCATACCTTTTCCTTTTGGATCCTGTGGAGCATATGCTTAGTGAATAAACAGGTAATTAAAAGTAGAGGAACGTAGAGGAAGAACAAGGAGACCATGGTTTTAATGGTTATGTGGTTGATATGAATATGGTGGTGTGAAGAAGTATATTATTGGTCAACTTCTTGAGAAACTATTATTGGCTTTTAGTGCACAGATGAAAAGGAGGAATCTTGGACTAGTTGTTAGTGGTGTTTAAACATGATATGAGTGATGATATCTATTGCTATAACTGTTGCAAGCTTTAATCAATTAAAAACTATCTCATCATTTGTAATCTAATATAAATTGTGATGAAAATGTTTATTAATAAATTAATTTAAATATAAACTACAATAATACATTGGAATTTACCACCTCCATAGGAAAAATATATAATACTAAACTACTTGTCACTTAATTAATAGTAGATTCTCGCCTAAAAAAAAAAAAATCATACATAAAGAAGCAACTTGGCCCAAATTTAAAACATGAATAAAGATTTTCTCATTGGTTTTGCCTTTCATTGTCCCTCATTGGTTTTTAATTTCATTTCTCTGTTTTAGTCTAATGGCTATAAGTATGCCATTTCACCCCATTGTTTTATTTAATTATTTTTTTAATATTTGTTTTGCCATATTACCTTTTAACTAATTAAATATTTATTTATTTGATTAATTCACATTAAATAATATAACATAATTAACAAAATAAAAGCGCACACATAATATTTTTGTACCAAAATCAAATTAATTGGTTTTGTTCATGTGTGATCACTTTTTTGCTCTAGATAACAAAATAAAAAATTAAATTAAATTGGAAATAATTATTTTCTAATAGTTTTAACACCAACTTTATTTGGAAAAGAAAAAGAACTCCAATTTGTAACAGGTTGCTTCACCATTTTTATTTCAAAAAAATTTAATTAATGAATAAACTCATTAAATAAAAAATAATTGAATATATATATATTTTATTAAATCAGATTTTTTTATTATTTAATTTAGTGAAACTTGGTAATTTTTAAATATTAATTAATAAATAATAGCGTTTGATGACAACATACCCTTTAAGACTGCATACCCTTTTCTTTTCTTTTCTTTTTTCGGTAAACAAAACTACATCATACCCTAAACAGGAAGATAAAATCAGTCTCTCAGGTGTGGAGGCATATATGAAAGGATTCTTATGCAAACAACCATATGAAATGCCCTTAGAAATAGACATTTAAAATAATTTAATAAGAAAAGAATATCAAATTGCAAAAAGTCTTTCTTTTTTTTTGGATAAACAAAGATAATTAACCACTTGGTATTATTAAATAATATACATGGAATAATTGGTTGAATATATTAAAAGAATAGTAAATTTGGTTGATTACAAATGAAGAACAAATACAATACATTTTTCTGTGTAACCAAATTAAAACACAAAAATAGCTAATTAGTGATAATAGAAACATTAAAAAGTAAGTCTATCTCTATAACAAAGTTGTTATGCTATTGCTGCTACTCTGCCAGTTGGTGAAGAAGTCCCATCTTCTGCAACACAACCTGCTTCCACTTCTACAGCTGCTTTCTTCCTCATCCAAACCAATATCCAAGTGGATCGCCAAAACCACATTTATACACCCCTTATGATTGTGACACTAAAAGCAATCCTCAAAACACTACTCTTTCCTGCCTCCAATATGTCCAAACCCTTGCATATATTTATTATTCCAAGAATAATTGTTCCATAACCCACTGCATATTAAAACACTTCCCAATAGATTCTTTTTTTGCGTTGCTTGTTTAGTCAGCAAAATCGTCCAACCAGAACTTGAATTGTTGCGAGAGCGAAGAGAGTACAACTAATGCATTTGTGGCCTTTATATTCTATTCCTGAAGACTCGTGTCTGAGCCAAAGTCCAGTTGCCGACCCAGCAACTCCAATAACGTAAGCCACACATTGACAAGTTACATGAAGGTACAACCAAGCCGGGTCTGCTCCTTTGAATACTTTGACGTGTCTAGCCAACATTGCTCCAGTTGGCATTAAAATTCCCTAACTAATGGCATTCAAAAAGCCATGGACGTTCTTGATTGTAGCCTTCTCCTTGGTATTTCCTCCTTTACTGGTTTCGATTTTTCCTGAAAAGAAATCCAAGCTTCCAAAAGTTTCAACATTATCACCGGACAATTTATGAATGCCGAGTAAGTTTCCAGGAAGTAATGGTCCTTGTTGTCAGAGATGGTTCACCATAGTAGAGTTGTTTGGTAGTTTGATATTAGCAAAGATTACGATTTCATTACCATCAGATAGCGCTGAGATATCATACACTGGGAAACTTAGATTACCTTTTTGCAAGCTAGTACCATAACTGGTTATAGGAGACGAATAAGCGAACAAAGTTCCATCAGATTTTTGAAAGGCCACTATTTATAACAGATTTCGCTCCACCATAAACTATCGTGCACTCCGCCGCTGACCTATAAAACAAGATGAACATGAAGGCTTGCGGCACCAGTATGATACCGGCCAAAGACACTCCGACGTTTAAGTCAATATGTGTATGAGTATACTTTGGGCTTTTGAATGTAAAATCAGCTAAGAATGCATACCTTTGCTATGGAGTGATTAGGGGATATTTATACGATTGGCTTTATCTTCCTCACTAAGGATTGAAAACCCTAGCCGCTTTGGTTCATGGCAAGTTCCTAAATTGGCTCATCCCAAATTTGGAAGGCGAAAATATAGAAAAGTATATAACATTAATTGCTGAATGAAGTTTCCTATTTGGAACTTTTCCTAACTCTACTGCATTCAAGTCAAGGAAGACCGTTCCAAGCCATCATGGTCGTTCGTCGCTCGGTTATGTTCGTGTCCAAGCCAAGCATCTAAGTTGAATATCGAAGCTCCTTTCAAAAGATTACCTACATGCCTCAGCCGAACCATAGTTGCTTTAGATCGGCTTTGACAGGCCAACTTAATAGATTTGATCATTTTACCTTGGGTCTGGATGAGCCATCCTGGTCCTCCACCTTGGGCCTGCACAGCCCAGTCCGGTGGAAATTTTGCCCATACAACCATGAGAGCCTGTGAGCCAACCATTCCAGTTGAGGTAGAATTGATAGCCCATGCAACCCATCTAGGTTGTCGTTGCTTTCTCCGATTTGCCTGAAAGCAATATCAACTGTGCCCAATGAAGGGTACTAATTCCAATAGAGGAATGAGCTTAGTAGGGTCGAATCTTTGCAAGCGACGAAGGATTTGCCGTCTGGAAACTTGTGGTCCGTGCATGGTAGTGGTTGTGGAAGTGCCATGCATGAAGCGCATGAAACAAACAGAAGAAGAAACGACAACAACATCAACAACTTCGCCATAGCCTTAAGCAAGAATATTTAGAAGGATGTGTAAGAGTATTTAGAAGGATGAGTTATAATGAGGGTTAAAGTCAGTATTTATAGATGATAAATGGATTGTCCTATTCTAATTGGGATAGAATTCCTATTAGCGTTATTCAATATTATTTTTTAACTTTATTCTTATTAGGAATGTAGTACGTTAACGTCAGTTTTTAATAGGAAATTGTATTATACACTCCTATTCCTATTCCTGTACATATTATTGATTCTACTTTAATTGAGGACCTGAGCAAATTGAGTATAAACATATATATATTAGGACAGCTTGGAGAGTTTAATAATAGGCATTGGTGTACTTTCCAAGCCCAACAAATTACGAGCAACCCAAAAAGTTGCAGCACTAAGAAAGGAACTCAAGGAGTATAAGGTGAGAGAGAAGGAAAATAATTCTATTTATTTGAAATCGTTAAAGAAAAATCAACAATTGGAAGGTAGGCTTGTTGAAATGGAAAGGAAAGTTAAAATTTTACTAGAGTTACATGAGAGACAATTTGACTCATTTGAAAGGATAGTGGATGGTATTGAAGGTGGTAATGACACAGGAGATGAAGATACTTCCAACCAAGGTAAAGTAATTATACCTTTATTGATTATGGTAAATTACTTACTTTGTTTATTGAAGAAAACTTTAGAATCTAAATTACTATGGTTACTCATAATATGAAAACATTACTAGGTAAATAATATATGTATATATACACATAAGTAAATGTTAATATACTGTGTTCAATGTATGCAAGTTGATTTTGGACAAATTAAAATTGCAAGGCACGGTGGTTACACATAGAACATACTCTTTAGGTATTGTATATAATAATATGTAATTTTAAAAAGTTTAATTTGCAACATACTCTTCAATTAGGTATTATATAGTCGATGAGACTTGCAAATGCTTGGTATATATTTTAAGGGCAAAGATCAAATGTCTTTGGATTTGATATGAAATATGAGATAATTTTGTATGGAAGCATATTTATTGAATGATATGCTTCAATGAAAAATTATGCTTTTTGTGGAATTTACATGTATTGAACATGTATTTTTTATATGAAATATGAAAAGAAAATTTTATTTCTTATTGTCTAATGGTATGCAGGGGTCGGTATTAATTGATACATTTACATTTATGCTGAATTGAGCATTTACCAATTAGTGTCAAATAGGCATGACACTAATAAAGGATAGTGACAAATATAATGGTAGAAGTAAAGGAAATTGTAACAAATTATACAATGTAATAAAATTGTCACAAAAAGCATTAATAATCGAGCTAAGAATTCGAAAGGAACTGTGATGAAATAATTGTCACTATATTACTAAATTACAAATATATTGTTTGTGTCAATCCAAAGTTGATACTGATGTTTTTTTTTTGTCACAATTTCACTTGTCACTTAGTAACAAATAAGAGTCATAATATTCTACAGTGATAAAATAAACAGTGTCACTATTAATGGAAAATATTTGTGTCCATCCAAATTCGACACTGATATTTTTTATGACAATTCATTATATCACTAAACGTTATTGTCACAAACATTATCCATGTCACAGATACTTTCAGTATCAATATATATTGTCACCTACGTATTGTGATAATTATATAGAATGTCACAAATTCATTACGTGACAAAAACTAATGTCATAAATATTTAATGTGACAACGATAATATGTCACAAATAGTATCTGACATAATCATTTTGACGGTATCATTACGTGTCAAGAGTCTACGTTGTCACTGAAACATATATTGTCACAAAAATTCAAAGTTTGACCAATTTTTGAATGCAATCAGTGACAAACAATGTGGATTCAGTTGTAAATTTTAAACCTTATTGTAACGAAAATTCTTGACACAAAAGAACTAAGATTTAGTGACAATAATAATATTATCATAGGAAAATGGACATTAGTGACATTACTGTTTGATTGTCATAAAAGTAGAATTAGTGTCTGCATTTTTACGTCGATGCAGTGACGATCTATTTTTGTCACAAATATAAATACAGTGGCAAAAAATAAGGTTTAATGATAAATTTGCGTTATCACAGTAGGTCAAATTTTTTTTGTAGTGTATGAAAATGAATAATCAAGATCTTAAACAAACTAATACAAAGTTAAAGAGTTTTGTTGTGTGTTTGATGGAAGTCAAGGTAATGTTGGTGTTTATATAGGAAACTAATGGAGTCCCAGCATCTATATGTGCATAGCTTCAAGTTTGGTTTGGAAAAAAATAGAGTTTTTGTAGCAGTTTGTTCACCTTCATAGATAGGTCCCATATCATACTATCTGTGTTTGGTTATCTACAATTTGTAGAAGTTCCAAGCTTTATATTCAAATGGTTGACCCATTCTAACAGTATTATACTTGATTGCATAGGAAGGTTACCAATAAATATACTTTATGTTAAAGTTGGTGAATTTTGCTAATCCTAAAGAGAAAACAAAAATAATTAAATAAATAAAAAAAATAACTCAAAAGTTCATGTTTTGATCTGACCTTGATTGCGTTCATATGTGTAGGACCTCTTTCAATTTCTTACCTCTACATATATTATTGTTGAATTACAACTGATTCGCCTCCTTAAAAAAATAGTTTCAATTGATTATTTATATTATATTCTCAATATATATTAAAGTACCAAATTGATCATTTTTACACACGTTTGGTTACTTTCAAGAATACACCACCATGTTGTTTTTCTATCATTTGATTTATATGCTCTTTTTTCAGTTATTTATTGGAGTCAGGGTGGCTAGCTAATTATATAAGATATTAAGATTGAGAAATCTACCATGTGGCAATATGTAAATTATACAGCTGGATCAATTAACTGGTAGTCCGGTACTTTTCATTAAGGAAAGTATACATACATACTTTTCACTAAGGATAGTAAAGTAATAAGATAAGTAGTTACAGAATACTTGAAAACAATAAAAAAAAAATAGATATTAATGATCAATACTAGTTACTAATAAAAAAATTAATCATAACACCAAGCAATTAAATATCTGAAATCTCATAAAACATTATAAAGTGGTATGCATAATTTGTCTATATATATATATATATATATATATTTTTTTTGGGAAAATAGCATTGTTATTTTTGTGAAAAAAAAAAGACATTGATGTGGATCTCATCAGCCCAAGATTCTGTTAGTGGATAAGATTTTTTTGCTGCTCTAACTTTGTAATCATTTAGGAGTCTAAAGCAACTGGCTCACACCCCTAATAGATCCCCTCCACCTGACGCATCAAGTAAGGCTAAGTACATCTGAGGCAATAGTGGGGCTTGCCAAGACTCGAACCACAACTCTGACAAATGGATCAGCATCTGATGCATTGAGCGGACAAGTCTGTATGCTCAACACCATGAGAACAAAATTCATTGGTTTTGACACCTTTAAAGATCAATATCGTGATGATCATGATTTCAAAAATATTTGGCAAAAGTGTGAGAACAACGATCGAACATCATGATTATCATATAATTAAGAAACAAGAAGTTAAACAATTATGCGTCACCTAGAGCTCTCTACAACTTCTTTTGATCAACGAATTTCATTGCATTGGCATATCTACACAAACAGATCGAGACAAGGCTATATCTCTTTATGGGCAGAATACATTTTCTACTAGCCCACCTGAAGAAAGATGCTACCAAATTTGTATAGAGGTGTGGAATTTTTCTCCTAAAATACTGGTTTACACACTTCCTTATGAGTACCTGCAGACATTAATAATTTGGGAAGCCTAAATATGGATTTCGTTTTGGGGCATCCAACGGTTTAGAGACATGTTGACATGCAACGTGTTTATTGTAGTTGATAGGCTATATATAAAAAATGGCTCACTTCATTCCTTGTATGATGATGCATCTCTTGTGTGGCTATTTTGCTTTTCAGGGAAATTAATTGTTAAACTCCATGATATAAGTCTATAACCTCGTATTGTGACGTTAAATTTGATTCTCAAGCAGCGCCCATGATCCTCAAATCTGTTAATGACAAACTAGGGTTTTCAATGGAGCTCTTGGCATGATCATGATCCGAAGCGTAGTTGCGGATAAACCTAGACAATGAGATTTAGGTCCAACCCTAACAAAATTTGCTTACAATAGTATGGTGATAGGTCTACACAGGTTCTCTATTTGTTGTTGTTGTTGTTTACACCAATGTACCAAATTATACGCCCATGATTTAATTGATATTCCAAAATCTTCCAGATTCCAGTCAATCTGCACATAATAAGGCACAAATGTATATATATATATATATATATATATATATATATACATATTTGATTTCTCAACCCACTATTGATATTGTTTTTGCATTTATTTGTACCTACCCTCTTAAATCCTTTTACATACATTTTTTTTTTTGTGAAACTTGGAACTTGAGGTCCACGCATCCACCTTTCACTACAAGTAGCTAGCAACTTTTCTATTTCTTTTGTGCTTTCCGATCCTATTTACAGGGTAAATATATTTACAGTGCTCTCATAAATTGCCTTTTCCTTTTTCTTTTACCTTATTTAATTTAATGGATAAAGAAAAGAAAATTTTTTTTCCCAACGTTGGCCCAAAAACAACATCCCACATCCCAGCTTGTAAGATGAATAGTCTCCGGCCCACCCACGTTACATCTCAAAATTGGACCAACCCAGTAGATTTGGTTGGGCCGGTTGGGTTTAAAGAGTGGATCGGATTCACGAGGACCCGTGCCAGCACCGACTCACTTCGTCCTCCACCAGTCCACCCACCTTCCCTCACAATTCAAAAATTCGTTGATGGAGTTTCAAGGAAAGCTTTAAGCTTTAAGCCTCATCGCCTCTGTATCTTTCTGAAATTCAACACCATGAGCAGGTCAGGTCAACCGCCAAATCTCAAAATGTAAGCGCCTTTTATTTTTCTCTCAAATGTATAATCTATTTTTATTTTCTTTCATAAAAAAATAAAATAAAATTTCATCAAGAAAAATCTATAATCTATTTTTCATGCTTCATTTGTTATACAATATATATATATATTGCTTAAATTTGAGTGCAGTTCTGAATTAAGATTTCCTCTTAGCTCCAGGGTATATTCTTCTCACATTCTGTACGGTCCGCTTTTTTTTTTTTGGTTGATTGTCTATTTACTGTCATTTTTTTATTGCTTAGTTTGGTTGTTGAACAAAATCTAACTAGAGTGAAGAAGATTCAACCTGTAGGATCCAATATATATGATATCCTATGAGCATATGCATTTGCTTTCAACATGTGAACTTTTTTAAGTAATTGGTTCTCAAACCTAGAGGGTTTTGAGAGGAGCAAGGTTAATATCATTTTTCAGTTATCTGAGCCTTGTGCATTGTTTCAGTGAGTGTGTGGATAGATGGGGTTATGCATATGGTAGACAATTTTCTTACCTTGCACTGGTCTACATCTGTTAGATTTGGTTCAATTACATTCCTATGTGCTTCTCTTTGTTATACGACAAAGAAGTGAACATGTCCTTTTTTGCTAGGTTGACCTGCAAAATAGTTGTCCCTTAACACTCAACTCAAGTATGTAACAATAAAATGTCTTACATTTAAGGTCGGTTTATGCTATGTCATCCATATGTGAATATCAGCATTTTTTCCTCCCGGCTTGGGGAAACCCTTTTCTCACTGTTTTTCTTTTGAAAAAAACTTGTGGCATCTTCTCCTGTTGGATTGTCTGATGAAAAAAGTCTGGAAAGCATAGGTATCATATTACATGACTATCTGACTTTTCTTTTGAATGGAAACCAATGAGTTATTAATTTTTTTTTTTCAAAATTGATTTTTTTATCCTTTTTTTGTAGATTAAACCCAGATATTATTTCAAGAGAAAGGAAATATGACCTTGAGAATTATAGGTAGTTGGATTTGGGTAGTTTCTTCCTTTGATGTATCCTTTGATGTAAAATCCAAACAATTCTTTTGGACAATGCAACGTTTTTTTGTTCAACGTTATTTACTCATCCTTGCCTTTCTTTTGCATATTCTGTCTAATCTCAGTGAACACTTTCTCTCTGTCACTCTCAATTCTCAGCGTCAGTTTCAAGTCAGTGACAGTGAACTTCTTAATTTTTGTTTTTGCTTCTTATATGTAGTTCAGATTTTTGGGTTTGAATTTCTTCTGGGTGATTTTAGCTTTTATGCTTGTGCTTGCTGATTTATTATTATTGTTTCTTTCAATTCTGAAATTTCTTATATCTAATAGATTTAGTATTGAACAGGAATTTTGGTCTTGTAAAAAGGGTTCCAATGTTTTGGGTTGAAAAGTTTTAGTTCATATGTCTTTGGAAATTTGTACAAGTCTTTGTTGTAATGCAATAGAATAAGGAAAGGTTCATTAAATTCTGGCTGGCATATAATCTGTTTCATGTAAAGTCCCTTAGCCTATCAATGGAGGGCTGCAAGAGGGAGAGGGAGTGCTGGGATGAAGAGTATGGTGGTAGTTTGGTAGGAGGGATGGATGGAGAGAGGGGATGAGAGGATGAATGGATAATCCATCCCAATCCCTCCAATATTAATGGATTGTAGGAGGGTGAGCTTTAATAACTAACAAATTTATAATTACATTTAAATTCTTCATCCACTTTTTCCTTCCTAACATACCAAACAACATGAGTCATCAATATAGGCCATTCATCCTTTCACCTCCCCTCTCCCATCCCCCACCCTTCCCCATCTTTCCCCCTTCCCATCCCCCCACCAAACATAACCTTTAGTCTATTTGGTCACCACTAGAACTTAGTATCTTTGAGTTACTTGCAAGTTGCTAGTTGCTACTGCTCAAGTAAGTGATTAGGGTTGAAAGTGAAATTCAGAGATGTACATATGTGGTAGAACAGAGAATAATGCAGATTACAGAGAGCTTTGAAGCACAATGTAAGAAGTAACTACATTTTTCTAGCTTTTTAGCCTCTCATTAATCTCAGAAACAAAACCTGTGGGAAAATAAGTGGAATGTAGTTCTCCGCGGAAAAGGTTCCATCATATTTCCAAGCTTCCAAGACAATGTGATAGGATTATTAAGACTATCAATGATGTATCGTACAGCTAAATAAGTGTAGTTCTGTGTAGAGTGTAGCAAGAAGAGTAATTCTGTTTTCTCATTTTTTCTTTCTATTTAGATTGCACTAGTATTGATTAATGAGCTTTGCTTTATATGATATACTTAATTTCTTGATAGTCATGTTGTATAGATAATCAATAGTGTATATGCTTTTTCAGATAACAACATAATGAGCTTTTAATAGGACTTTCCCTGCAACCTTAATTTTAAATTTTTTTCAATGATCAGTTTTGTTAACAATAATCTGTTATTTTTTTAGCCTTTCATATTTCTTTATTTTAATGATGCATTTTATTTATGTATTTTGATTTGTAGCACTTGGACGCCTTTGACAACCCTACGTTTTAAATTTTACTGGGACATTTGGCAAACCTAAAACTTTCAGATAACAAAAACAAAAAGAAAACATTTTTCTCAGTTCACCATAGCAATGGTCAGCACCAGAAGAAGTTTGAAAAGTGCAAATCCCAACTTCGAAACTCCTAAGCCAGATTGGAGTTCAGACCCAGCTGCCCAAATGCCGCAAAGCCTGCAGTTCTCTACTGCCACGGCCAAGATAACCACTGCCTCCATCAGATCTGTAAATTTCAACCAGTTTTCTCTTTCTCAAATCCTAGAATATACATGTATATGCATTTAGTGTTCATTTTTTCCCTTTTCTGCATTTGTAAATTTGTAGGTGTTTTTGGATGACTGGTGGCTCCTAAAAACTAATGGAAAGGGCTTGGCTGTTGGAGGCTTTGCTGCAAGAGAGTAAAACCTCTGTCTCCTTCTTCTTTTCTTTCTTTGTTTCTTTTTCTATAGAGATCCAAAGTTAATGTCCTGAGGAATTTCAAGTTTTAGGATATACAAAGGGATTCCCATATAAGAATTTTAAATATGTTTGTTGTTTAACCTGAATTTATGTCATAATTAGGGCCGGAGATTTTTAATTCCTACTCCTGTAAGGTATTTGTGCCTCCCAAGAATGTGTACTGTGTTGTTATTAAAGAAGTAACTAAAATAAAATTTTTATATTTTCTTGAGAAAAGTTTTCTTGAAAAGTTAGATATTTCTTTTTGCTACTGTTCTGCATATAGTCTTTATATTTTTGTTCTATGTTTTGTTTATGTTGCTCTTTCACAGGTACGTACTAGGAAGCAATAGACACTCTTACTTTCCTGTTTTGTGAAGATTTTATGGGGATAATCCCAGCTTTTAGAAAGAATTCAGTATTTCCAGTTTCCTTGATAAATAACCAAACAGAGCATTATAGTAGTTAACCTGTAGGTGTCATGTGTCTACTAGATGATCCAGCTCTAGTAGTGGGAGTTTTTGTCCTGTAGTATTTAAATGTTGCTTGGAGTACCTGTAGATGAAATATTAATCATATGATCCAATTATATTTTGGTCAACAGCAGCATTATGATGGTTCAGATGATGGTCTATGATAGAGCAACCTTCATTCACTATCGACATTCATGGTGCCATTTGGGTGTTTTATGCGCATGATTTTGGCTGATTACATCATGTACATTGTGTTTAGTTCTTTGGTTTGAGATTGAAATTTATAGACATATGGTTGTATTTAAAAACGTTCTGATTTTTCTTTGATATTCCAGGAGAGTAGGAGTAAGAGTTTTTACCTCTGCACCGATTTCTAAGCGACATTGTGCCACCACACTTGAGACCACAGATGGATTAACAATTACAATTTGTGGTTTAATTAATAGATCTCATACCCATGAAAATGGCTTTCCATCTGAAGTAAGTCAGATTCCTCTCTATTGCTTTTCTTTTCACCATTTGTTTTGAAATGTGAAAATAATATGCTTCCTATGTATATATTCTGTTAACAACTAAGGCCCACTAAAAGCTAAGAACCACTTTTTTGAAGTCATAGAAGAATTCACTCTTCGCTATAAATAAATAAAAAGAAACAGCTAACTAAAATCAGCATGTTAAGGGTTAATGTTATCATTAACTTTACAAACAACAGTGTTATACTTCGCCTTTATAACACTTTGACTCCACCACCCATTAATTTGTATTGTAGAGATCTCAGTTTTATTCCATGTTTTTCTTTTTCTCAGTTTTACTCAACCACCCTTTCATATATGATTAGAAGTTTATGGTTAAAAGTTTCTTCCCAATGATGTTCAAATTCTATATCCTAATCTGTCAGGTGTGCAATCACTTTTTACTTGGTTTTCCATATAACTGGGAGGAGTATGCTAGTTGTTCTCTGGGTGAAGAGTCTACTGATAGAGGTGCCTCAAAATGGATTTCTAGAAAAAGTGAAAATAATATGCAATTTTCACTGAATGATCTCCTGTGACTAGGACATGTGATCTATTGCTATCAACGATTAGGAATGCTGAGTATAATTTGCTTGCGGAAAACATTTGCAGTGAGATACTGAGAACTTTGGAGAACAATGCAACCGATAATGCTGGACCATCAATCAATTCAAATATGGAATGTAGTCATCCAAAAGGAAATGAGAAATCTAGACTGAATGCAACTCTGATTAAGCGTAAGAAACCTAAGGCTGAATGTATCATGGGAGAAGGTGTTTCTACAAGAAGCATGACTAAAATGAAAAATCTGGAAAGGCGCTGCAGTGAAGCATAATATTTCGGTGACCTGAAAATTTCATCACAGGCCCTCTACTAACAAAACCGTATTGGTGGCAACATGAGGCTTGTCAACATTGATCCCTGCAAATCCATTTTTCGGTAGAGAATCTAAAGTCAAAACAATCCTGGTACATCTGCAATCAGAAAGATCAAGTACGAGGCTCATAATTTGATATATTCTCTAGGGAATGGTAAGACCTCTCTCTCATATTTTGCAGTCTTGCCTAACATTTGGATATTAAGATGGAAAAGGCTTGATGCTAGTGTCTTTTTTCCCTCACTTTCCATGTTTCATTTATCATGATTCTTGACAGTTAATTGTTCAATTCAACTGTTATGATGATAATATTTCCGGCTTAGAAGGTTTTTGTCATCAGGTTCTTCCGACATGTTAATCTCTTGAAAGGTATGATTTTGTTTGGATTTTGGTTCAGTATGCTCAGAACATGCATTTTTGTGAATTAAACTCGATACTTCACTATCTACCTTAAGCCTTCTTCCATGGTAGAATCCGGTGTACAATGTTTTGAACAGTATTTATTGGGGCATGCTCTGCTATTTCTTCAGAACTTCATCGCATATGGGACCTTGAATCCTTTTTACTAGGACGCTGTAAAATATTTATCTGTTTTCTGCATGTCATTTTGGGGTTTCTTTCAGTTCTCTTGGAGTGTGCTAGTTACATGCAAGTTCACAAAAGAGCTTTTCATCTAAACCAAAAAAAAAACCCCTTGCTATTGGTTTAGTTTTTCTGTTTCTAGATATTAGGCGAGTAGTGAAGAGAAACAGGTGCCTTCATCAAAAAGATAAAATATGAAAACAAAATTGGATTATTTTTTTATATACTTCGATGATAATGTATGGATTCTGGGATAACCAACCAACATTACTAGCGAGCTTACTCGATTGTCAATATTCTGCTATAACCATTCTTAGCGTACTATTATCCTCACTTTTTAACTCTTCTTTTTTTTTCCCCAAATGACATTAATAACTTCAAAATGGTTTAGCAAGAAAAACAGAAACAATTTAGAGCACAAAAAGAAGGAAAAAAAATGGAAAAATGAAACTTAATACTTGAGCTGGTAGTATATAGGCAAATCACAAGCTAAGTTTGAGCTAGAATTTATTTCTAATTTGTTTATACATTTCCAAAAGTGGTTAATGGAAAGTGTACGTGACTGCTGCTTGATTGGACTAAAAGAATACAAACCCCTTTTTATATTGCCCGTCCTTTTCTTGATGAGACAAGTATAGGTTATTGCACCACATAATACGTTAGTTAATCTCCGACTTTACTCTGTATTTCAAAACGAACTGTCAAGTACGCTTCAACAAATGATTTTCCACTCACACAATGACTTCTAATGAAAGAATCAAACAAGTTGATGGACAAAAAGAAACCTAATTTTTCTTCTTCTTTTTTTTTTTTAACTTGTCATAAGAGATATAAATCATTTCCAACTTTCAACAAGTGAACTGCATAGCAAAATACTATTGTCTCCATTTGAAAGTATATTACAAGTGGGGCTCTGTCCATAATTTTCTGGCACTTTCTTTGTTTTGCATTGAAGATCACACAGGCACCCGTCTACTTCGGTAACGGTCAAAGAACTGCACAGTCAGAGAGGGAGGATGAGAAAGGAAAGCGAAATTATACTTGCATAGGCAAAGCGTTGCAAGAAAATAAAAAAATGATTTGTGTTTGTCATTATATTAGCTTCAACCATATGGAAAAATGGCCTTTCACACTACCAAGCAACAACAAAATAATCATTTGAAACATCCAAAATGTTCCTCATAAAACCTTCATCCAATAATCTCAAAATAAATCATAAAATTTAAGGCACAAATAAGTTTGTCAATGCCTGCACCATTCCTGAGCCATCCAAGTTTTCCCTCTGGTTAACACTACTATGCAGTCAAACAAAATTTCCCCTTATTTCCTTATCTGGAAAGCATGCCCACTTCTATGCATGCTACAACTTGCTCCTCTATTCATCAAAGGATATAATGTCACTTAGAACTCTTCTTCCTCAGAGGGTGCGAAGGTTTCCAGCTTTAAGTAATTAGATACAATCTAAGCACCATATTGTTCCTATTTTCAATCTCCTTTAAATATTCTGTGCGCATCAAACTCATGTAACTCTACTCATGACATCCTTGCACCACAGATTCTATCAAACCACCATGAATACTCTACAGAATGCCTCATTTACAACTCTTTTCCATGAAAAATATAGCTTCTACAGTAGCAGCATATTCATATTCCTGAGCAATTTTTGGTCCTATGTTTAAAATTATTTACTTTATGGATTGATCAACAATTATCTCAATATGTTCCTCATTTTACGACCCTGAATATATTATGCCTCCACTAATGTCCATCATAATTTATTCAAACATAGTCCGAGTTAACCCATTCTACATGATATAGTTCATTAGATATCTTCTGACCTACAAACATAATATCTATAGTCAATAAAACCTCATTGCATGCAATAAAATTATCAAGGACTGTTTAAAGACCACAATTTTGATAACTTAAATCAACAACTTGATTGGTGACAATACAAAACTTTGCAACAATAACTAAGAGGGCAGACATTACAAATCAGTTTTATAGAATGGACAAAGAGGCTAATGAGATCAAGATATAAAAAGAGGCTACATTTCCATAGTTCTCTATTTTTATTTCTTTTCATTAGTTTAGGGGGGAAAAAAGACAAAAAGGAGTAAAATTCATGCCTTTATAAAGATGGAAATCAAAATATCAAAAGACATCAAGTCCACTCCCATACTTATCAGTTGTAACAAATTATTGGTTACAGGAGTATGGAAGACATTTCTAATGTCTACTCTATTCACAATATTTAACCATTTAAACCAAGAAGCAATATGTAGTATAACATTTTTGTACATCAATTTGAAGCAGCTAGTGTCTTTACAGTGTCTATATCAATCCCTCTGCAATAGATCTTCTTTGATTAAAAGACACCAGTCACCATACCCTTTTGAGGATAAAAGATATCTTTCAAATTTTTGTTCTCCTACGATCCATCAAGTCACATTCATGTACCCTGGTCATGCTCAAATTAACACTAAACTGTTCTAAGTGTCAGGGGGAGCTATATCACAGAAGAAAGCATCTCACTCACTCATTTATATTCTTCACAAATTAGCTTGATTCTGAGCTCTAATACTATTCTAATTTAACCAAAATAGCAAGTCTAAATACCTAGTAAGCACAACATACATAGCAAGAAATTTTCACATTTGGTTTGAAGGGACTTCTATGAATACACAAGCATAAATAAATGCTAGCTACTATTTAAATGAAGAGAGAGGGGTAAGCATACCGATCTAATATAGGGTTGTTGGAACAACCAACCAAGAATGGGTATCTTCTGCATAAAAACTGCAAGTGTTGGCCAGAAGCCGCTGTACAAATACACTCCATCAGAAACTTTAACAAAGTAAATTTAATAGAACACCACTAAACTCATGAAGTTACCTGAAGAGAACAATGAACCCATATGACTCCAAGATCATGCCAAAGATAGGCCATCCTATAACAACTAAGAAGAACCCAATACCAAATGAAATAGTTCCCTGTACAATAAAAAAGAACAGAGGCAGAGATGATGAGAAAGAAAAAGATAAGCAAACATGTAAAAACAGAGAAAAAGCAAGCAAACATTTTAAACCTTAAAGTTTTGACGTTTCATAAAGAATTGCATAGTGGACTTCAGCCCAATGGTAAGAGTCACCCCTGAGAAGAAGAGGATCTGATTAAATACCACAAAGAAATAAGGATGTGTTAAAACAGGTACCATGTATTATATCAACAATAAGCAAAAAGGAAATGGAATATGCACATAAAGAGATAGGATAACTGAGAAAGTAAAATTATATTTCAAAGGCACTTACATTTCCCATGGCTAGTAATCCCTTATCAAAGAAGAAGATAATTCCCAGGAATGAGAAGAAAATGCCAAATCCAGTCAATCCTAGTCCAATCTCTGTTTCATTTCACAGTTGCAAGAGTTAAAGAAAGGTTGCACCAAGTGACCAAAATTGGAAATCACTCAAATACAATAACGTAATGTGGATTACAAGGATAGCTTATAGAAATATGGATGGGTGATCTAAAGGCAAACCAACCAGCAATTTTTAGATCAGACATTAAACCCTCATGATATTACAGAATAATGTTATTGCAATTCCTTGAACAAAATTCACAAATACATTATACTTGGAAAGAACTCAACTTGGAAAGGACTCAACCACAATGTCTGCTGACTTAGCTACCAAATCCAAAGTAAAGTGACATTAGTTACACTCCCATTGGACATCATTCCCTATTTACCTTAGAAGTTCTATCCTCTTATAGGCATAGTCTGAAACTAAATTGGTACTGAAGAGGCACATGTTGGGAGTTTTAGTACCACTACTACTTACAGAAAGTTCCTCATACAAAGACCTTAAACCCTCATCAGTAAGTGAATATACTTTCTAGGTTTCCTAAGACAAATGTTGGCAACAATATCCATATGTATGCTTAAACAACACCATAGAGAACATCCAATATCACAGGCATAGCTGTAGACACCATTTACATAACCTAACAACATGTCCAATTTTAACTAACATGCGAGTAAAATAACAAATAAATTCAAAAGAAAAAGGACAAATACTCAAAACCTAACTAAAAATACCAACGAATTTTGAATACGACTTACTTTTCCGATCATTCATTTCGAAGGAAACCATTTTGCCGACGACTCACTGCACACGATCACGATAAAATCCAATTCAACCAAAAAACACAGACAGAGTGAAGAAACCAAAAATTGAATGAAATTAAACAAATAGGACAAGTACAAAAATGAAGTAATGGAATTTCAGTTTGGATTGAGAAATTTAGGCTCGTATTAGATGTGGATCCGAAAAATACCTTTAACAAATCCAAGCAGCAATCGACGACGAGAACTTAGCGAGTACCTGCAAGAACGGAAATTCGAATCGAAACGAGTTCGATTAAGTCAGCAGACGAGACAGAACAGAAAAACGAAAAGAGCAGAGATCAAATCCAACAAAAATCCGATCGGCTGCAGAGGAAACAAACCACAAGTTTTTTCAATGCGAGTTTATCTGCAAATTTTCTTAGGGTTTCTCAGCAACCAAACTGAATTTAATGAGTGGAAGTGAAAAATAAGAGCAAAGAACCTTGCAAGTGCTAACGACGAAGCAAACAGCAGCAGAAATGGATGTTGGAAGAAATAAGGGAGAGAGAGTAACAAAACAGGGAATTGGCGCGTGAAGCACACGACACTGAGTAATGGGGTGGTTTTTGTTTATTGTGGTGCTCCAGCGACGAAGAAGTTTACATAAGGGAGTAAAATTCAGTTGTGTGGTGACGTTGTCTAACCAATTCGAATTCGATTGTCAACCGCTTAATGATTTAATTAATGCAACGTCGGTCCAAAAAACAACTCCGGCTTGAACCCGGTTTATTTCAAAGACATTTTCTTCTTATTATTAAATTATTATTATTATTATTTTGCATTTACATTTCAAGGGTGTATTCAATTTGGATTTTAAAAATTTTTTATAATTTCTTTTAGTTAAAGACTTTTATAGATTTTTACAGAATTTTATAGAGGTTTTAAAAGTATAAGTGATTTTGAATGATTTTTATAAATTTTTTTTTAATAACTTTTATAGAGTTTGAACGACATTATAAATTTTTTATTTTTATTATTCAAATCGACAATTCTAGAATATGCAAGTAGCAAAATATATATGATTATTTTTTATAAAAGTGAAAGATGCAATTGTGTAGAATATGTACTAAATTACAAATTAAATTTTAAAATTAAATGAAAATAAGAAATAATTTTTAAAAAAATCCATAATGTTCACTTTCTATACCAAAAATATTTAATAGAAAAAAATCTCTTTAATGTTCACTATTATTAGTAACCTCAACATCATTTTACATACTATTGGCTAAATTAGCCCTCCATTCATTAGTATACTCTTTTTGTTGCTCTTGAGTCTCAAAAATTAGTTCAAAATTGTCTTCTTGATTATCCAATAGTGATGAATATGATAAATCTTCATTATCTAGTTCTATTAAAATTCATCAGAATGACACTCCTTCCAAAAAGTTGTGCAAATCCTGACAAACTAACACTAGCTTCTGCTTGTGTTTCATATGAAAAAGAATAAGCTGATTTGAAAATTGTGAATCGTGATTTGAATATACCAAATATTCTCTCAATTACGTTTCTCAACCAAGCATGATGAAAATTGAATAGCTCATTTGCAATTTCAGGGTCACAACCTTGACCACAAAATTCTTGAAGATGATACCGAACACCTCGAAAAGAAAATAAGAATTGACGTCGATTAGGAAATCCACAATCTACAAAAAATATTTTCCTGAACAAACAATAGTAATGATACAATTAGTAAGCATTATACCATGTATAATTTAAAAAATAAAAAATAATTAAAACAATAAATAATATTAAAAAAATAGGTAGCAAAAAAAAAACCTTGTGGCACTTTAAGTCCATTGTTCCTTGATAATGCATCGTTTAATACTTTTGAATCATGAGCAGATCCTTCCCATCCACTGAGTACATACATAAACTTCAAATCAAAATTACAAGCCGCTAAGACATTTTGCGAAATTATTCCGTGACGATTACGATAACTGTTGGATTTTAAAACGTTTTTAACATTTTGTAACGGTTAAACAATTAAATGTGAATGAATAAATGGTGGTTTTAATGTATAAACGTTCGACAAAATAAATGTGTTTTAATGCTTTGTATTTTTGAATAGAAAATATAGAGAGAGTTTTGTTACTCTTAATGGGGTTACAGGACTTACACGATTGAAAGTTTTGACAGAGAGTGATAGGGGAGTTCAGGGTCTGTGTATTCACAAGTTTGACTCGGTGATAGAGTAAAGGCAATCTTATTAGTTCGTTGGGAAGAGTTTGGAAGGTGCTCAATCCACAACTCTTAGAGATTTGTTGTATCTTGGGAGACAGACGCTGGATAATCACAGGCACCGTGTGGAGCGAATCTATCTTAAGGATATTGTGGTAGCACACAGGTCTCGAATCACGTTTGTTAGCGTACGAGTATCACAGCTTCAACGGGCTTTTATTTGTTCTATCCGAGAATGATAAGTTGTATTGTTGATTCTATGCTAATACTTCTATGAGTTGTAGTAGTTTAGCTATTTTGTATGTAGTTTGTTTCCATGCATTGGTTTTGGTACATATGTCATTATGTATAATTCTCATTTGCTATTTATGACCTGTTCATAGTATATGAATAACAATCTTAAGACAGTAATCGTAGCCTCGTTTTCTAACATGTGAACATGTAATTTATTGCAATTCTTTTAGCATTCAATTACAATTAGAATTTTTAGTAACTTCGTTTTGTTTTGCATATTACTTTTGCATGCAAATTTTTATTTCTAATTTCATACTTGTTTATTGTTGTATTAGTAATTAACACTAAACAGGTTGCAGGTTTAGTAATTTTCGAAGGAAAGAATTAGAAAAAAAAATCTCTGGTTTACTGATAGTGAACAAATTTCTTTTTTGGTTTATTTTTCAATATAGTTTATATATATAATTGTACTAACTTATTTGTTGCAGGGTATGAGTGTTTAAAGTTTCTGGATTATTTTGGACATTGATTTCAATTAAAAGAAATTTTTGTGAATCTAGTTGTAAACTTTGGAAACCAATCACCGATACTTGGAGAATCATGGACATGAACCTTTAGACTTAAATTTAAAATTTTGAATTGATGAATGTTTTGCCTAAATTGTGACCGAAGGGTTTCGTTATGGTTCGCCTGAGATCAGTGGTTGAAAAGGATACTTCCCGTTCGGGTCACGAATTGGGAAAAATGGGTTGAAATGACCTAGTTGTAGGTTGAAGACAACCTGAACGACATGCATTTGTGAGCTGGGCTAGAGCTGGGCCGTGAGGCCTGGGCTCACTAGCCAGGCCGCTGAGCTAGGCCCAAGTGCATGTGGATGCTGAGCTAAGCTCACAAGCTTGTGGGCTGCATTTGGGCCGCGTGTATGCATTAGGCCGCGCACTTAGGTAAAGCCTTGCAAGGGTGCTTGGGCTTGTGAACCTATGGGTAGCGCAGCTATTGGGCTCATGAATGGG
>CM017574.2:17832160-17892840 GCA_007844105.2 Rhamnella rubrinervis | reverse complement strand
GCGTTGCTTCTCTGTCTCTCTCTCTCTCTCTCTCTCTCTATTCCAATCCACGGAAAAAGCAACACCGAATCCCCACCTTGTCTTCCTAATCTCACAGACCCACCAAACCCTAGAGAGAGAGAGGGGGGTTATTGAGAGGAAGAGATAAAAGCCAGAGGTATTTCGTTTTCATTTCTCTGTTTTTCTGGTTTTTCTTTTTTGGCTGTTGCTGTTATTTCGGGATCGATCTAGGGCTAATTTTCCCCATATATTTGAGTAATTTCAGTTTTTCTGTGCCCCCAATTTTATTTATTTATTTATTTATTTTCTTTGGGTTTACTTTGTTACAATACACAATTCAAGTTTTCGCTGGCTTTTATTTTGTTTGTTTTCAGAGGAAATTTGTTGATGTTTGAGGAAATAAATTTGGGACATCTTTGGGGGATTCGTATGCAATTTGTATTTGAGCGTTTTTGGTTTTGATTTTTGAGATTTTTCTTTTTGGGTGATTGGGATCGATTCATTTCTGGGTTTTCGATTTTGATAATTGTGCGTTCGTCGGTTTTTTTTTTGGGTGACATTGTAAAATTGAATTCTGTTCTTTACTGATGGAGAGCGGAGACTATAAGGTAAGAGTTATAGGGTCTCTTTCACTGTCTTTTGTGTTTTCTTGGTTGATGATAGGAGATTGGAATTGCTACAATTTCGTTGTTTTGCATATTGAATTGTTATGGTAATTGTTTGATTCTTACCAATAATTCATAATTAAGATTGATTTTCCTTTTACCAGTAATCTCTAAAATTTTACATTGAATAAATAAATTGAAGTATATTTCAAGTATCATTTTACCTGAATTATTTCAGTAGGCCTGCATGTTGGAAATTTGATTTATCACTTCTGTTTTGTTCTTTTCTTGTCTTGCCTTTTTTTTTTTTTTTGGTGGATTTATTTGATCTTTTTCTAAAGTTTTAGATTTTTCATCTCTGAAGGCCAAGTTCCAAATTGGTTTCATGGTTAAAAATACAACTACAAACTTTTGTCTGACACCTTGTGGAAATTTTAGCTTCTACGCGACATGTTAAATTTGGAAACTGTTAATTTGGGGTATCATAGGTCTAGGATCTGGCTACATTGACCTCTGTATTTATGATCCTTTGGCTCTAGGTTGCTATTTCTGTGATTTGGATTGGCTTGACCAACTGTCGTTGGATAGAATTGGCTAAGTTGCCAAATGAAAGTCAGATTGCTTGAAATATATTTCTATTCAATACCTTGTGGAATTTAGGCTGCTTTACTATTAGCTAATATTTTGTTTGCTGGGATTTTTCTTGCTTAAAATTTCCTGTTCATGAGCAGTAATTTAAGATACCCACCCATTTCACCAAAAGTATATCTAGAGGAGTTTAAGTTCATCTTTTGTGGCACTGTGCAGGCATATGCCCGTTCTCCTGGTTACTTTTACGTCTAGACAATACAAGTGCTGGAGACGATACATCTCAGAGGAAGAGACAGAATGCGTAAGTGGCTTTGTTGTACTTGTCAAGTTGAAGAGTCATACCAAGCACATGAAAGTGAGCAGCTGAAGAGCCGGGGAATTATACAGATGGTATGTCTGTAACTTACCTTTTAACAATGGAAAACTTATTTGTCAATTGAATTGAAAAGAATAAACAAAACCTTGGATATCAGCTAAATGCAAAATTCGTACACAATTAGTAAACAAAGGTTCAATGTTAAGGCCTTCAATGTCAGTTTGTTTTTCGGACTGTTTCTTTATGTCTGTTTATTCAGTAGATTACTATTGTTATGTTTTTCAAGTACAAATGCCACATTATAATGATATTATTGCGTAAAAGCTACGTTCATTAGGAGAATGCCATACTTTGATCTATTAAAAGAAATATTGAAAAGTTTTTCAACAGAGTTATTTTTCCTAATGTAACAGATTAGCATATTTTTTCCTTTTGTAACTTCTGTATTTTGTGTCGTCAAGGTAGTTGTATTATTTATGAATTTAATAGGGTAGAAATAGGAGTACATCTGCAAGAAGTCATTTTTTATTACCTTTTATGTTGGTAACATGTTTGGCTTTTGTTTACTCCTACTCACTTTTTGCAGATTGTTTAAATTGTTTTGTTTTGATGATCAAATGTATTTTAACTATTGGGTGACCTATTTTATGCATTTTAGGGAACCAAAAGGGCTCAAAGGTATCAGCTCCGTGAAACCTGAAGTACAAAAAGCAGCCCACCTATTGAGGTTCCTGCTCTGTCTCTCGAAGAACTAAAAGAAGACTGACAACTTTGGATCCAAGGCATTGATTGGTGAAGGATCCTATGGGAAAGTGTATTATGCAAGTCTTAACAATGGTAAAGCTGTGGCTGTGAAAAACTTGGCGTTTAGTCTGAGCCTGAGACAAATGTTGAGTTTTTAACGGTAGGTATACCTACAAATTTACAGCTCAAAATATAGTTATCGCATGATTTTCTATTTTGATTGGGGTGAGTTGTAGTTTCTTAGTGTATCTGATTGTAACCATGACCTATACTTTCAGGTTTCAATGGTTTCTAGAATGAAGCATGAAAATCTTGTGGAATTGCTTGTTTACTGTGTTGAAGGAAATCTCCGTGTCCTTGCATATGAATTTGCCACCATGGGATCTTTACATGATATATTGCATGGTATGCAAATACATTAATTTTGACTTTCTATTTCCCATAAAAATTACATTATATTGATAAGAATTCAAATTCCAATTCTAGGTAGAAAGGGAGTTCAAGGAGGCAACCAGGTCCCACTCTTGACTGGATGCAGCGGGTGAGCAGTTGATGCGGCTAGGGGTTGGAATATTTGCATGAGAAGGTGCAACCTTCCATTATTCATAGAGATATCAGATCTAGCAATGTGCTTCTCTTTGAAAACTTTAAAGCCAAGGTTGCAGATTTTAATCTTTGAATCAGGCTCCGACATGGCTGCTCGACTCCACTCTACCAGAGTTTTGGGCACCTTTGGTTATCATGCACCAGAGTAATGTTTCTGAGACTCCTTTTCGAGATCTATCCGGTTCCATTATATATATGAGTTTTACTTGGTTCTACCTGTTCGGCATGCAGTCTACTGCGTACTTCTCTGTTAATATCATACATTTTTCTTTTTGACCTCCAAGTGATTCAATACAGTTTCATTTGATCTTCACGTAACTTTTTCCTAAAACTTTGAAGTGAAAGAAAAAGGTTTTGAAAGGATGGTGACAATAATAAGGCTGTGGCAAAGGGACAAATTTTATGTTTAATAAGTATTCTATTTATGGAATTTGAGTTGGATCTTGTTTGTAGTTTTGTGTTGACTAGAATTTATTCTATCCCCAAAGTTATCCTCGATATATTGTGGTCCCCCCCTTCTTTCTATCTCTCTCTCTCTCTCTCTCATGAAATGTAGTTAAAGTAGAAATGGAAATGATCGATGGTTGGACTAACCAATCAATGTTCGTTTTCAAAAGATTTGGATTGTGGATTGTGCCTACAATCCAACACTGTCCTTTTTTTTGTTTATTTTATTATTTGTTTTGGGTGAATAAGCAATGAAAATATTCATTGAATTGCAAAATTTTGTTGCAGGTATGCGATGACTGGGCAACTAACACAGAAGAGTGACGTCTACAGCTTTGGGGTGGTTCTTCTTGAGCTTTTGACTGGGAGGAAACCTGTGGATCATACTATGCCTCGCGGACAGCAAAGTCTTGTTACTTGGGTGAGTCTTATTGCCTAGTTCCATTTGGAACTATCATTTCCTTTTTCTTTTTTAAAATTTTTTTTTTCTTGTTTTTGTTTACCAGTTTTAATCTTATTATTTGGTTTTATTGTTTGTTATCTATGTTTCAAGGCAACCCCAAGGTTGAGTGAAGACAAAGTTAAACAGTGTGTAGATCCAAAGCTAAAGGGAGAATATCCTCCTAAAGGAGTTGCAAAGGTCTCTGTCTCTCTCTCACTCTTGAACGTTTCCTTAGAATTGACAGCTGACATTGTAATTTCTGTATGATAACGCAGCTGGCAGCAGTGGCTGCATTGTGCGTGCAATATGAAGCTGAGTTCCGACCAAATATGAGCATCGTGGTGAAGGCTCTTCAACCGCTGTTAAAACCACCAACCCCAGCTCCAGAGACTTGAAGAAAATGACCCAGTTTACCTTACATTTGAATTTCTTCATCGTATCGGATAATTCTAGTTTCAAATTTGCCTGAGGATGTCAACACTACAAAACATAGCATATATATTTGTTTGCTTTTCATGTATGAGATTGGCTGCGTAGGGTTGGATTTGGCCGTTGCAATATTTAGTCTCTGTTATCTTACTGGAACTGGATTGGGAATTGTTGTGAAGGTGGACCAAAAATGTTATTTGATTTGTTTGAGTTTTCTTTCCCTACTTTGTATGTTATACCTTCCTTTTAAATCAAGGAATAGGGTGACTGTGATTCCGGAAACATGACCCAGTTCAAAGATATTTGCTGATTTTCTTTAATGTTTTCTCCACAATCTGTTATATATCTTTATTTTATTTATTATTTATTATCAGTCTTGTTTTTTATTTTTTACTTTGAATTTTTGGTTGTCTAGAATGCTTCTCAACACTAGTTATCAAATAATCACCTTATAATTATATTTTATCATAAGTTGTGAATTTTCACAAATGATGTGGGAGCGTAATTTATTTAAGATTTGAAAAGGTATTGTGGCTGTCATTTCTATTGTATCCATTACAACTTTTAATAAATAACAACTTATAACAAATAACATATCAATTGTATTCACGATTTATAACAAATATAATTATTAAATGATATTATTAAACTATAAATGATTTTGTAATTAAACAGTGTGGATGCATATGTATGTTGACACTCTGCATGTGAAAAAGTTTGTTTCCTTTTTCTTTTGTTTTAGTTTATATATTTATTTGTTAATTGATTTTTCCCAAGGCCTTTCAAGGGTTTCTATGAATCAAAATAGATTTTTTGCCATCGTAATTGTAATTATCATCACCCCACAACAAAATGAGCATGGCAAGCTAAATACCAATTTTGAAGAATTTTAATATTTGGTTGCATGCAAGTTTTCATCCTCCCCCACTAAAAAATGGACTTCTCCACCATAGCTGATTGATTATATGTCTTTTTCCTTTATTTTTACAACAATTTTAAAATTAAATAAATTATTTTTATATGTCAATAATTTTTATTAGGAAAAAAAAAAAAACCTTCATCTCTTCGCTCTATTCCTATATTTTTATTTTTTTCTACAATTTTTATATTGTTGAAATTTGAAATTTTACTAATAGTTAGGGGACAGGCTTGAGATGGATGCAAATGAACTGACCGATTAAGATGGATAATTCGGTGTTGAAGAATCCTATATATTTTCTTTCAAATATTGTTTTCAGCTTTATAAATTATTATTTACAATCTAAATATTTTGAATAGAAAACCTAATTAAATTGAAGGTTATATATATATATATATATATACAAACATCAATTTAAAGGAAATCGATTAAAACAAAAACAACAAACAATTCATAGTTTTTTACTGGTTTTATATTTTTACAAAACAAATTTGATTAAATTCAATTTCAGACATATTTGTTGATATTATTCTTATATTTTCACCCTCAAAAGAGTTCAAATTACTCGGCTCTATCTCACTATTTCTCTCCACTATCTATGGTGTGTGCTTTTGCATACATGAAGTCTTCTTACATTTTTGATTGATTTACATAATAACTAAATTTATTATTATAATTGTTCATTAGAGAAACCTACCGTAGTTACTACTCTTTAGATCTCGTTAAAACACTTACAAATTATGTTTTGTTAAAGTATGAAAACATCACAAGTAAATACATGGTTCTCTATTCAAAACTTATCCTCATTACTTATTAGGTTCAATTAGAAATTGAATTTTAAGTCTTGGAGTATATACATAAACATCATTTTAAACTTTTTCTACTCTAATTCATATTTCAATTTAATTATACATACATCCATTTATGCCAAAATTTGCTTTGTCACAAATTGTCAATCTCCATCATAAAACATTTGAACCTGAAGAACAAAAGAATTGAAAAGCTTTGCACCAATGTGATATAGGCTAAAGAACTTTTGATACCAAGTCAACTTTAAATCTTAAGAATCGTCTAAGAATGAAAATAAAAGTATTTAGGTTTAGAATGTGTGTAGCTTTGCATAAGTAGCATAAGGTATTTATAGAGTTAGAATTATTGTCTAAACCAAGGTAGGATTGAAATTTTAGCTATCATAGATGCGTATTGAGAGTTTAAACCCTAACCATCATGGTTTAAGATAAGTTTAACGTTGACATTTTTTGACATGGAAAGTGAAGCTTGGGAAGCATCTAACAATAAATGTTGGATTGAACCTTCCAATTTTGAGTTCATCCTCAATTTGATCATGTTCGAACCAAGCCCGTGATTCTCACATTGTCTTTCGTAGTGGCTCTCTCTTTAAAGGACAATAAAACGTGCAGAAGGCTCTTAAAAGTTTCAATTTTATGGTCAATAACAATTGCTCTACTTGGACTAAGACCTCTATTTATGATCCTATTGTTGATGAGCCTGCTTGGGTTCATATGTGAGAAACCCCTAAGATTGTTAAAATCAATATTGATGTAGCTTTTAAAAGGAAGGATTAGCAAGCAACCATGATTGCTTGGGAAAATGGAAGCAATCTTTTGTTCATAGTTTCTCATCCGCTCAACAGCTTCTTCCCATATGATGTTGAAGTTCAAGCCCTTGAATGGGTTTCTCTTCATACAAAAATTGTGGATGGAAAACATAGTTTGGATTTTGGATGCTAAGGAGGTAATCAAAGTGATCATGAATTCTTCATTTGTTATTATTAGAGCTATTGATGTTATCAAATAATGTCCACATGTAACCTTGCTTTGTTTAGCTTCTTGTTATCTCTTCAAGTGTATATTCTTATAACTGAAGATAGGTGTATATTGTTGGGTTTCTTATCTCCTCCTCTTTATGTGGAATTATGGTTGTCTTCTTCATATATTAATATTTTGACAGAAACATAATACAAAAGATACTTTGTTGGAAATTGTAACGGTGGTGTTACAATATTAAGTGTGAATGAATTTTGTTTCTAATTTTCAGTTTTATACTTTAATGTGTATGTTACAATATTAAAGACATATATTAAATGCCTTGTAACCTCTATATACTAAGCCTCTATAGGCCATACACTTTCAGTTTGGCAGATAGAAAAAATAGCGAAGAATAGCGGATACAATCGAGGTAGTGTGTTTTCACTAATCTGCATGATAGAGCGAAAGCATTATTTAAGTTTGCTGCAGAGTTTTGGAAGGTGCTCGAATTACAACTCTAATAGATTTGTTGTATCCTGGAGACAATCGTTGCAAGATCATTAGCACCGTGTGAGGCTAATTTATCTTAAGGACACTATGAAACACATACCTCAAATCAAACTTAGTGAAGTAGTAATCCAATATCAACAGGTTATCTAACATTTTTTTGTGTAATTTTTGGTAAAACTTTATCATAAAGCTTTCTGCCATTTTATTGTTATTATAATTTTTATATGTTTGACAAGTATACCTTTTCTAACAATCTTAAGACAAATTCCTTTCCACTAACATTGAACAAGTAAATAAATAAATAAATAAAATATTTGGAATCTTTTTTGCTGTATTTGCTATAATTATATATATATTTTTTAAACTAATTTTTCTGTTGTAAGAAAAATTTAATGGACTGAATTTTAAGAGATGACAAATGTAAGAAAATATTCTATATGACTACTTTGAACCTTGTGAGGTTCTTGACCGAGGACCCACCAACAATAAATCGAGATGATAGAGATTCTCTAATGGCATTTGGTGTGTGAAAAAGTTCGACTATATGTGTTGTAATTATGTGTTGAATAGTCTAGCTGATTCATTATATAATGTATACAAGATGAAGAAGACAATTAAGGAACTATAGGAGTCCCGTAAAAGAATTGTAAAATCGAGAATGCGGGTTCTAAGAAACTTTTAGTGGGCGATTCCTAGATTATAAAATGGTGGATTAAAAACTATGGTCATCAAGTTCAAGAGATCTAGGTGATCTTGCATGAAATTCATTATGAAGGGATTGTCATGAATGAAGCCTTCCAAGTAGCTGCTATCATTGAAAACTAACTCATGCATGGAAGGACTTTAAGAACTATCTTAAACATAAGTGAAAGGAGATGAACGCTCGAATAACTAATTATTAAACTTTAAATTGAAGAAGACAATGACGCTAAGAAGAATGCATCATCTTAGACCAAGTTAAAGCGAATATAGTGGAGCATGATCAAAGCTCCAAGTTAAAGAGAAGACAAGTAAATGGTTCAATCTAGGACCAAAAGGAGGGATATCCAAGAAGCAAAAATTCCAAGGGAAATTATTCAATTATGAAAAAATGGGTCATAAAGTGGCAGATTGCAGACTGCTGAAGAAAAAGAACAAAGAGGCAAATGTGATGAAAGAAATCACGTAAGAGGTTGATGACTTGAACCTCTTAGTTGTTGTATCCAAGTGAATCTTATTGGGTCAAACCCTAGATAATGGTGGATTGATACTGTGCAATCCACCATGTATGCTCAAATAAGAATATATTCACTTCCTTCGAGCTAGTTAAAAGTAGGGAGAAATTGTTCATGGATAATTCTGTAACATCTGAGATCAAAGGTGAAGGAAAGGTAATACTAAATATGACCTCTAGAAAGACCCTAACATTAAACAATGTTCTATGTGTGCCAGAAATATGGAAGAATCTTGTATCTGGTTCATTGTTGAACAAGCATAGATTCCGAATGGTATTTGAATCTGACAAAGTTGTATTGTCTAAGTCAGAGATGTTTATGGGAAAGAGATATATATATATGCAATAGGCTTTTTAAGTTAAATGTTATGATTGTAAAGCCAAAAACTATAAATAAAACAAACCCTTCTTTTGCTTATTTATTTAAGTCTTTCAATTTACGACATGGTAGATTAAGACAAGTTAATTATAGTTTTCTAAAGAGATTAATTAACTTAAATCATATTCTCACATTCTAGATTGATTCCAAACATGAGCGTGAGACATGTGTTGAAGCAAAAATAACAAGGCTATCTTTTCAAACTATTAAAAGAAATACTGAACCTGAAGATATGATCCATAGTAATATATGTGATTTAAAATTTACAACAACAAAGGGTGGCAAGAAGTATTTTATTACTTTTGTTGACGATAGCACGGAATTTTATTATGTTTATTTGCTTAAAAGTAAGGATGAAGCTTTAAAAAAGTGTATTCTCTATAAAATTGAAGTTGAAACACATATGGAGTAATCGTGTGTTGAATAACACCAAGAGGTGATTATTGTGCACAACATGGAATTAGACATGAAGTCACTCCACCATATTCACCTTAGTTAAATGATGGGTTGAATATGAAAATCATACCTTAAAAGAAATGATGAATGTAATGTTAATAAGTTTTGATTACCTCAAAACATATAGAGAAATGTTATTCTGTCGGCAAATTACCTTTTGAATAAGGTACCCTGTAAGAGTGAACAAAAGACATCTTGTGAGCTATGAAAAGGAAGACGACCTTTTTATAAACACATATGGATGTGAAAGTGTCTTGCCAAAGTGGTCATACTAATACCAAAAAAGGTGAAAATAAGTCTGAAAACCATTGACTGCAATTTCATAGGCTATGTTCAAAATAGTAATGCTTATTGATTTTTTATGTATAAGTTTGAAATCTCAGGTATATACAAAAATACGAAAATGGAATCAAGGATTGCATTGTTCTTTGAACATGTTTTTCTATGTAAGTCTGAAGAAGGACAGAGTTTTTTTAAGCAAACATATGAAACTATGAATAAAGATATTGAGGACCTAGAATAAAAACAAGAGGTTGAAGATGAGCCTAGACGTAGTAAGAGAATAAAGATAGAAAAATCTTTTGGTCTAGATTTTCTAAGTTATGTGTTGGAAAGTAAACCTCAAAGTTACAAAGAAGCTGTGAACTCTCTAGAAGGCCCTTTATGAAAAGATATCATCAAGAGTGGAATTGATTCTATCTTGCAAAATCACACTTGGGAACTAGTGGATCTTTCTCCTAATAGTAAACCACTAAGATATAAATGGATTTTCAAAAGAAAAATGAATGCAGATGGAACAATTGATTAATATAAAGTTAGACTTGTAATTAAAGGTTACAAATAAAAAGAAGGTCATGATTATTTTGATACATATTCTCCTATGATAAGAATAAATTCCATAAGAATGGTACTTGCTATTGTTCCGTTATGAAATGTTTAAGTCTATCAAATGGATGTAAAAACTATATTTCTTAATGGAGATCTAGATAAAGAGATCTACATAGAGTAACCTGAGGGTTTTACTACTACAGGACAAGAAAAGAAAGTTTGCAGGTGGGTAAAGTCCTTGTATGGCCTAAAACAAGCAATAAAATAGTAGCATCAAAAGTTTGATAATATCATGTTAAACAATGAATTTAAAATCAATAAGTGTGACAAATGTGTACATGTCAAAGATATAGAAATTGGTTGTTATACTGTGTTTATATGTTTATGAGACACTCATTGTCATTGTCAAATCTACCAAAGCTATATTGAGCATAAGGTTTGACATGAAAGATACGAGACTTACTGATGTGATTTTAGGAATGAAAATCTTAAAAACCCCTGATGGACTAGTTCTTAATCAATCACATTATGTGGATAAAATACTACATAAATTTAGTAAAAATAATTTTGGTGTTGTCAATATACCCTTAAATGTAAATCTTCATATGTCTAAGAATAAATGTGAGAGTGTATCTTAATTAGAGTATTCTAGGGTAGTTGGAAGCCTGTACTTATTGAGTTGTACAAGATCAAATATATCCTACACAGTTAGTATACTAAGTAGGTACACGAGTAATTCAAGTGATAATTATTAGAAATGAGTTATAAGAGTATTAAAATGATTACGGTATACTCATGATTATGGATTACACTGTACTAGATATTCAATTGTACTGAAATGATACAGTGATGTGAACTGGATATTTGATGTTAAAAACTCAAAATCAACTAGTGGATATGTATTCACATTAGCAGGTGCATCAATATCATGAAAATCCTCAAAACAAACAGTTATGGTCTGATCCACAATGAAATCTGAGTTTATTACTTTAGATAAAAGTGGTAAAGAGACTAAATGGATACATTATTTCTTAGAGGACTTTTTAAGGTGGCATAAGCCTGTGCCAACTATATACATTCATTGTGATAGTCAATCTGCAATAGGCAGGGCACAGAATATAATATATAATGTCTAAACACATACCTCGAAAACACAATACTGTTAGACAATTAATCTTAATGGGAGTTATCTCTATTGATTGTGTAAAATTGAAGGATAATATTATGGATCCGCTAACCAAAGGTTAAATAAAGAATTAGTTGATAAGCCATTTAGAGGAATGAGACTAAAGTCCATAAAATAGAAAGTTAATACAATGGAAACCCAACCTAATTGACTAGAGATCCTAAGATATAGGTTTAAAGGGACAACCTAATTGTAACAACTACTTTGGATCACTATGAGGGTTTAACCTCATGTCCATTCAGTATGATGAGATAATGATACCCGTTGGAGATAAGGTTAAGCTATACTTTTAATGATTCTTATGCGTCAGAAAATCCGAGCAGAGTAATGTTGTTTTCTCTTAGTTAAGGAATCACCTATGTGAGAAAGAAGAGGAACCGTTTTAAAGGAGAATTATATGAGGCACAATTCTTTAAAAACTCTCGCAGAACCAGATAAAATTTTCATGGCCAAAATGAACATAATGATGAGAATTGAAGAATGCGGTGGAGGTGTCATGTGAGGTATATAATCATGTATATAAACGAAAGAAAGGTTCAAGGGCATTACATCTACCTTTGGTCAAAAGTAAATATATCTTACAATAGAAGGTTCAGGGATAAAGCCTACATATCGTATGTAGGTTTCAACGAGAGCTCTATCATTATGGTCAAGTTTCATGGTTTTAATAATTCATTCATATGGGGATTGTTAGAAATTATATCTAATGATGTTACAATATTAAGTGTGAAAGAATTTTGTTTTTAATTTTCAACCTTTGTAAATTAAGCCAATATATAGGCTTTAAACTTTTAGTTAGGTAGATAGGAAAAAATAAGAGAAAATAGAAAATAGATATAGTTTAGTTAGTGTGTTTTCACTAGTCTACGGATAGAGCAAAGTCATTGTTCAAGTTTGTTGCAAGGAGCTCAAATTCTAAATTCTAGTAGATTATGTATCCTATGAGACAATCGTTGTAAGATCACTAGCACCTTGTGGGGTGAATTTGTCTTGAGGACATTGTGGGACGAAACCTCAAATCAAACTTAGTGAAGTAGTAATCCAATATCAACAGGTTATTTAATATTTTTTTAATGTAATTTTTGGTAAAATCCTTATTATGAAGCTTTCTCTTCATTTTTATTGTTATTATAATTTTTATATATTTGTTAGTATACCTATTTTCTAACATACTTCAGCCATATTTTATTATTCTTTTCTTGTGATTTTCTACATTGTATTAGAGCTATATTAACCAAGGTTATGACAATGTTTTCATCTTCTTCACCTAATTAATCCACCTTCTCCAATGTCCCTTCCCTTAAATATTTCCCTCTAATTATAACTTTCCTTTAAAACTAGAAAGTGATAATTTTGTGATCCGAAAGTCACAAATTTTACCAACCATTGTTGGATGCAACATGGAGAGCTTCATCAATGACATTCTTATTCCACCCACTGTAACTATTACTAAAAGGGTTATTAAAGGTTCTCGAACCATTCAACATGTTATTCCACATCCAATTCGCATATGGAGACGATTCAATTAGGCCCTTCTCGCATGGATCCTCTTTTTGTTACAAAGAAAATACACACCCAAGTCAAGTAAGGTCTTTATGACCTTCATCTCTCATTAGTTATAAAGTTCGTTGGAATGGTTGTTGGTACTCAATCTAAGGTCCGATTAATACATCTCCGTAATGCGATTTCAAACAACCAAAGGATACTCTTTCGATTTTATCATATTTTTGTAAAATAAAAGAAGTTGCTGCTCCTTGACAATGATATGTTCTTTTATTTCATATGAAGATTCTATTTTACAACTTCTAATTAGCCTTCTATTGGAGTATGGTGCCATCATTGCTAGCATCAATTCTAGTCCAACCATAATAACTATAGAAGAGGTCTATATTCCCTCTTATTAAACCAAGAGGCATACATACAATAAGCCACACCTACTGAGGTTCTTTCTGCAAATATTGTCGAATAAAACTGATGCAAATCAATATGGGTGTGATCAATGCACCAACCAATTCCATAGTAATCATGGTGGGTCCAACTATAGGGGACGTGGAGGGATGTGGCGAGAACAAGGATGAAACTAGAACAACAATCGTGCTTTTGGTCATTTGTGGCAAACGAGCACACAGCCATCAAGTGTTATGGGTGATTTGATCAGTCCTTGACAGCTCCTCAATATAGTGGAGCATACATGGCTACACTAACTTCACCACCAATTTGGAATGGCTGTTCGACAATGAAACTACCAATCATGTCATAGCTAACCCCTCTCTAGCATAACAAAATGATTATAATGGTGGTAACAAACATTTCATCAGAAATGATCAAGGTTTGAGAACATCAAATATTAATTCTTCCAAAATTTTGTCCAAGTCTAGATGTCTCAATCGGAAAATTTTTTTGCATGTGCCTCAAATAATAAAAATTTTAATTAGTATTACAAAACTCACTTTAGATAATAATGCTATTGTTGAGTTTAAAATTCTAATTGTGTTTTTGTGAAGGGCAAAGATTTGAGGAAGGTGCTACTATACAAGGAATCTTTAAAGATGGCTTCTATGGAGTACTGTTATCCAGACATGGTAATAATTTTTCTCAACATTTAAATGTGTCTTGTATTGTCGTGCTTAGTTCGGTTTTAGAACAATTCAATTGCTTTTATAATTCTGCATTTGCAAATAGAATGTGACATTTTATATTACGACACCATACACCCTTAATCATGAATAAGGTTGCTTATCAATGTAATAATTCTTTTTTTCTGTAAATCATCTGTTGAATTGTTTTGCACAGCTTGTCAATTAAGAAAAAGCCATCATTAATTTGTTTTCTTCTCAATCAACCACTAAAAGTATAGCCCCACTTAATTTGGTATTTTTAGATGTGTAAGGACTAGATCCTATTGAGTCACATAAAAGGTACAAATATTATATATTGTTTGAATATAACTATTATAGGTTTTGTTGAATTTATCATATTAAGCTAAAATCAGAAGTAACAAATATATATATATATATTTTTTAATTTTAAGAAAATAGTTGAAGATTTAACGAACCAACAAAATAAAAGTTTTTCAGGTTGACTGGGGTGGTGAATTTCATTTATTAAAATCTGTTTTAGAAAAATCTGGCATTATTTTTCAACACCCTTGTATTCACACACATAACTAAAATGGAAAAATTGAGAGGAAACATCGCACATAACATAAACGCTTTAGCATTTTTAGCCAAAGCTCAATATATTTACGCATTGGTGGGATGCTTGTTCTACATCTACTTTTTAATAAATCGCCTTCCCAAAAATTACTTAATTTTTCCTTACCTTGTCAAAAACTATTTAATAAAAATTTTAATTTTATTTTTCTAAAATGTTTTGGGTGATAATGCTTTATGTTTTACATCCCTATAGGAAAAAGATTTTCGTACTATTATGAGAAATGCATTTTCATTGGTTACAACTCATTTCACAAACAATACAAATGTCTTAACTTTAAAATTGGAAAAATTTATATTTCACCAAATGTGATTTTAGAAGGCATATTTTCTTGTTTCGAGCAAGCTAGTTCCTACAATATTTTAAACATTAACATCCCTTATCTCAAGAGTCTTATTGCCCAATAAATTTTTTGCAGACTTCTAATTAGTGGGTAATAGTACAAAGTGAGGCTTCAAAGGGGCCTTAAGTACTAATTCCATGGATAGGTCTCATATATTTTCACATATGATTGACACTCTTCTATTAATCTCATGTGGTAAGTCACCTACTACACCTCAAGATAATCAGATTGTGTTATACAATCCTAATTCATCACCACAAATTCACACGTCATCTTACCCATTCATTGGTTCTTTACCACCATATATAGACTCTATTACACGAGCCTTATGAGTTCTTTGCCAAAACAATAACTCCCTCTATCTAGAAATCACACAAACAATACCATCTAATAAATTCCCACCATCTCTAACCTTGAAGCTACTTTACCCTCTCGACCTTCTTAAAATACCCATCCCATGATTACTCGGTCGAAAGATAGCATCTTCAAATCAAAACTTTTGATGGCACGGATCCAACTTGCTTTAGCAAACATAGAACCTACTACAACATCATTAGCTATGTTATGCCTAGCATGGAAAACAACCATGCAACATGAGTACAATGTTCTCTTGTGCATGAAGACCTAGAGCTTGCTCCATACTTCACCATCTCAATGCTTAATGGGAAATAGATGAGTCTTTAAAATTAAAAGGAACTCAGATGGAACCATAGTATGTCATAAAACACGTCTTATTGCCAAAGGCTTCCATCAATAACCCAACATCAACTTCTCTAAGGAATGGCACGGTGGTAAAACCTTATAGAGTCAAAGTTGTTTTGTCAATTGTTGTGAACAATAATTGGGATGTAACACATGTGGACATCAACAATGCATTTTTGAATGGATTATTCTCTAAAGAAGTTTTAATACCTCAACTCAAAAGGTTCTAAGACTGAAAAAACTGATGTAGTTGGCAAACTTCACCATTCATTATGTGGTCTTCGACAAGCATCGAGAGCCTGGTATGAACATTTAAGACACACACTCTCTGCTTAGGGTTTTCAAAATTCCAAAATGGACACCTCTCACTTTATTTGACATACACAAATTGGAGCACCTTGAATTTTAGTTTATGTGGATGACATTTTAATAAACAAGTAATAATAAAGGGTTGCTTGATGTCTTCATCTCACGGTTAAACAAAAAAATTTTGTTGAAAGACTTGGGTTCTATAAACTACTTTTTCGATGTTGAAGTGGTTTGTACACAAAAGGGTATGCATCTTTCTTAAGACTGTTACATAACAAATTTGTCAGTCAAAACTAGTATGTCAAACTGTAAAGAAAGTTTCACACCTGCCAACACATTAGTTTGGTTGGGTGCAACAATAGTCACACCTTTTGTTGACAAGTTTTTGTATCATAGTACTATTGGAGCTCTATAGTATTTAACAATCACTCGTCCGAAGATTTCCATCATCATGTACAAGTTGAGTCAATTCATGTAGCACCCAACAAATACTTATAGAATGGCATGTAAGAGGATTTTACACTACTTGAAAGGGACGCGTGATTTTGGCCTATACATTCGTCCATCTCCTCACTTGGACTTTCATGGTTTTACTGATACAAATTGGGCATTCGACATCAATGATTGACGTTCCACCAGTGGCTATTACATCTATCTAGACTCCAACTTCATTTCTTGGTCTTCAAGAAAGCAACATGCTGTTGCCCGCTCTAGTACAGAGTCCGAATATAGGTCGTTGGGTCACGACGCAACATTGGTTTCCTGGTTGCAATCAATTTTACATGAGCTACACATCCCCATCTCTTTTCCACCAGTTCTATGGTATGACAATATAAGTGTTGGTTCCCTTGATGGCAACCTAGTATTTCATGCTCAGACTAAGCATATCAAAGTTGACGTGCACTTTGTTCGTGAGAAGGTCCTCCAACAATCTCTAGATGTGCGTTGTATTCTAACCTCTGATAAGATAATTGATATTTTCACCAAAATGTTATCTAGAACTTGATTCCTTCTGCTTAGAGACGAGTTCAATATATAAGCTCCCCTATTTCGCTTGCGAGGGGATGTTAGAGCTATTGGTGTTATCATATAATATTCACGTGTAACCTTACTTTGTTTAGCTTCTTATTATCTCATCAAGTGTATATTCTTATAATTGGAGATAAGTGTATAGAGTTGGTTATCTTCTCCTCTATACGTTGAATTATGGTTGTCTTCTTCATGTATTAATACTTTGATAAAAACATAATAGAAAAGATAATTCAACCATATTTTATTATTCTTTTTACTGTTATTTTCTACATTTACTAATTGGAGCTTCTGGTATGAGGTTAAGAATCTGAGGACTTGTTTTGATTGTGATAATTAGAGTCTCAACTAGAACAGTAAAGAGACTAATATTTTGATTGATATCATTGCTAAATTTTTCTTAGGAAATAATTGTTTGTTTTTGATGAATTTTCGTTAGGGGCTCTCCCCAAATCAATTGTTGACAGGCTTATATTTGAGCAGTTTGGAGCTATTGTCTAACCCACTTTAGAAGCTTTTTGTGTATTTCGTTTTCATGTTGATGGTGGTTCTTAATGCAATGCTTTTATTTACAAAAAAAAAAAAGGCAAAAATTTAAAAGAATTGACGACATGGGGTATTGCTACATTGAATTGAAAGTTTGGGGATGATGATACTAAAATCGAATGAGGTAATATGGAGTTTATGTGAAAGTTTAGGAGGGTATTATAGTAAAAAATCCTTAAATATATGAACCTACTTGATAATCACATATGTGACTTCGATACTATATTGATACAATTAATGAGTAAGCATAATAATTAGGGACATCTAGCTAAATATAAGTTGGCATTATCAACTTAATAGGATCCTAATGTTTAAGAGCAAAAATTGTAAGTGAACCATACTTAGGCATTTAACATATAACTTGCAAAAAAGCAACAAAACCCATATTTGAATGCAACTACCCCTTCCTCCTACCCTCTAGGCAATCATGCTCTATCATACGATTCACAATATTTGATATTATCTTTTAAGTGTCAATTTTAATGAAATGAATTAATAAATAGTAAGAACTTTGTAATATTTATTTATACCTTAATCAACCCATATTTAATTAAAACAAATTAATATCTTTTTTTCATGGAATTACCTAAACCCTAAGAATTGTGAAGAATTCTAGACTTTTTTATTGGTTTCTCTTAAAGATCAGCGATTTGACAAACCAAAAAAAAACCTCGAAAGTCTTTAAAATGATCTATTTGCAACTGAAAACCATTTCATGTTGAAGATCAAAAAAGAAACTTATTCAAAACTAAATAAATAAATAATAGAAAGACACGCATAAAAGAAATTAAGAAAAGAAGATAGTAATAATAAAAAACGAGGACATGTACAATAGGTTATATACTAAAAATATAATAATGTTAAAAATTTACTATTTTTAATAGAATATTTTAATATTATTTTATTATTTATCTTAAGTTTTTAATCAAATTTATTTTAAAAGACTTTCAATCCAACCCTTGGAAAGTTTAGAAGAAAAAAATATAGGACTTGGAAAATTTCACGAGATATTTAAATATTATTTAATAGTTATTTTTTAGCATTGAAACAATTAAGAAAATATTTAAATATTTAATAGATTTTTATTTACATGTATAAAATAATGGGATAATTTATTGTTTGACTTAGCTTAAAATTCATTAGCACATATGTCTAGAAATGATGTTATTTTTGGTGCTAAATTTAATATAACAATAACGTTTATGTTGGAATATCAAAAGTTGGTGCCAAGATACTCGTAGTTTAAAACAATATGGTATAACAAAGCTTTTAAATTATCAAAAGGCAATGAACTGGACTTGACAATTTTCGTCGGCCCTAACCCGACTGTAGGATTTCGCTCCAAATGGGTTAGGACTAGGTTAAAAAATTCATCTTGGGATGGAGTCGTGTGAGAATATTATAAATATATATTCTCTATATTTCAATATATATTATATTTTTTATTAACTGAGCTCTAATCCAAAAAATAAAATTCTTTTTATTTTTTATCGTAAATATATATTCTATATAGTTTAATGTATATTATATTTTTTTATTAAGTAACTAAACCCTAATAAAATAATAATAATGATATTTTTTGAAAAAAATATTTTTACATTGCCCCATCTGTTCATGAATAGAGATTAAGGCGGAGAGGGATTACGAAAAATCCAAACTCTTCCGCGTGCCCCGCCCCCTCTCGTTGCTATACATTCCATCAATCATCAATGAGAGAGATTTGGTTTAATACAATTTTCAATACAAATTAACTGCCCTATTATGCTCGAAATCCATCCAAGATTGTTTTCAATCAGTTTTTGAGCTTCTTTGTGTGAGGGAAAAATTTTGATGTTTCTGGAATATATATTTATTTATTATTAAAATTATACCATATAAATATAAATACTAATAAAGTATTAAATAATATTGTTTAAATATTAAAGAAGTATGTATTTTGAAAATATTAGAGTTATTTTCGTGTACGAAAATGATAAAAAAAAGAAGGAAAAAAAAAGAAAGAAAGAATTTATAATTTTTTTCATAATATGATTTGTTAGCTACAACTAAATATTAAGACAAGCGAATGAAAGGTAGCAAACTTCATTAAAAAAATTCAAAAGGCATCCTTGTTGAAAGCGTATGCCGACTTGGCCGTGACATGACAAGTTCTATCAAATTTTAATAGAAATAATATACAGTGGGATCTATTCGACACATGGATAAATTATAAGAGAAAAATTATTTAAATTTCCAATGAAAAAAAAAAAACTGTAAGCGTCTAAAACCCTAAAACCCTAGCCCATGTTCAAAATTGTCTCAGGAAATCGGTTGCTCCGAGATGAGTAAATCACAGCCATTTTTATGGAGTCGTCTCATCCTCAGGCAAGCCCTCAAGAAACACGCCAAACCCACACTCTTCTTGTGTCGAAATATTTCAACTTTCCAGCATTTTCCCACCACTCAACCCGAGGGAAGACAGAGAGAAAGAGAGCAAAGGAGGAGGGCTGGTCTAGATACCAAAGACATTGATCAAGAAGACGAGGAGGACTACCTGGGTGTGGTGCCATTAGTAAAGAATCTTGAGAGGTTGAGCATGTACGAAGAGCCCACGGACTGCGATAGCCACGAAGACGATGAGAAGAGGTTCGGAGCTTTTCAGAGGGAGGCCATGCGGCATCAGGAGTTGCTCAAGAACTTCGCTCAGTCTGGTATGATGTGCCCTTCTTCGTCTCTTTTTTTTTTTTTTTTTTTGGTTACTGTGAGACAGTATATAAGTTAGCATGCGATGTCACATTTTGTTTCATACAAATTTTAGAAGAAATGTTTAGGTGGAAAGGGAAAAAAAAAAGAAAGAAAAAGGGTTAGTCTTGGCATCCTTGTAGATGCTCTCTAAAGATATATTAGAGATTATTGATTGATTTCTTACATTTATTTTGAAAAACATATACTGAGCAGTGGAAAAGATTACGCTCAGCGTTCAGCATCGGATTTGCCTGGTTTTCTGTTTCATTTTTAAATATGTTTGGTGATGGAATGGAGTACTTCTTTGGACGTCACAATAATATTTATCTGTATCTCCTTAGTTTTTCTCTGGTTGACATGAGCTTCTATGTTTGTTAAATGGATTCTATGTGTGATAATGTGGAACCTATAATAAAAACTTGTCATATTGCATTTTCTGACAGAGACACTTGATGACGCCTTTAAATGGAGGAATAAGATTGACAAGTTTGAGCAAAAACATTTTCACCTTGGCCCTGAATATAGGGTCATTGGTGAGTTGATGAACCGTCTTAAAGTAGCAGCAGGCAAGGATAAATTCATTCTTCAGCAGAAATTAAGTAGGGCTATGAGGTTAGTGGAATGGAAGGAAGCTTGTGATCCAAATAATCCTGCTAATTATGGAGTTAGTCATCAGGAACAAGTTGGGCCGTCAGTTGATCTCTTGGAACATGCTGAATTTGAAAAGGAGGTCATTATACAAGGGGTTGACGATGATGGTGAATTACAGCTTGATGACATGCTGCTAGAGAAACTAAATGCTATTGACAAGAAACTTGAACAGAAGCTAGCAGAGTTGGATCATACATTTGGAAATAAGGGTAAAGTTCTAGAGGAAGAGATAAGAGATCTTGCAGAGGAAAGAAATTCTTTGAAAATGAAAAAGAGAAGACCTCTCTACAGAAAGGTAAGTGCACACATCGCTAACGTAGTTCCTTATTAATTGTAGAACCTCTTATTTAATGGTTACTGGTTAATGTCTGTTGATTCAAATAAGTATTTGGAAGCTGAGAAATGGGGTTGAGCTAATACTGATGTTTCTTTCATTCTTCTATCTCTTTAGTTTCATCATGCAATTATTAAAAAGTTCTGCTTAGTGTAGCTTCTTTTCTTATGTCCTAAGTTGTCTTGCAAGTATAGTAAAAATTCTTAGTATTTCAATTATATCTTTATTTTCTTTCTTCTTTTCCCTATTTTGTTTACTCATAAGAATTTAGCATTAACAATCTGTTGGCTGTACAATAATGGAAAGATATGATTAAAATAATGGATTAGTGGTGAATGTATCTTTTTATGACAGTTGAATATGTGGATAATTGCCTATGTTACATGGACTCTATGCTGATGTCAGATGTGGATGTGTATCTAAAGTCCAGTTTCATCAGTTTCTAAAAATTTGGATAGAAGGGCTCTGCTAAAAATGGTCAAACTTTGAATACCATTACTTGGACACGCATAACATGGAAAAAGAAAATTTGATGGAAACTAGCCCAACTTGATAGAAATTTTAGGCCATATGTGAGGCTTTAGTTTGCCTACTTTCCCAAGTGGTCCAATCTTATTCTGATTTTAGTAAGGGCCAATATTATTATTTTTTGGCCTTCTCGTTGAAGTTAAAAGCCCAAATTCCTAAACACATAATATTGGCTATTCCTTTGTTTTAGTGGTCAAAGATTAAATTGAAGAAAAATTCTTCTTCTTCCTCCATAACCAAACCCACCCGCTCCAGTTCAGTGTGCAATGTCCAGTTATACTCATCAATCCTTCAACTACATTCTCAAGCCAAAATTTCCCTAAATAGATAATATGTGGCTGCAATTTAACTGAAAGCCTTAGCTATAAAGTGTAATTGTATAATGTACAATGCAACTCTGGCTGCCATCTGAGTATGAGGTGCAATTTGCCAAGTTCGATGCATAATCTGTAGCCCTACCAAAGCGCATTGTGTTAACATGGGTATTTCAATCTCCATTGCTGAGTCCATGATACATAGGTAGTTACTATTTGTTATTTCTTTTTGTTAAATTGACTATTTGTTATTTCTGAATGAGTTATATCACAAGAAAATTTGCTCATCGAATACAAGTTTTGCTATTTGATTATCTGATACTCATTTTTAGATTAATTATAGTTGTTATCAAATACTGACAGGGTTTGAATGTGAAATTGATTGATGTAAACAGAACTTGCAAAGTTACAAAGATATTGGCCACCTTGTTATGTATTGATTCTAAGTAGAGAATAAAGTATTCACAATGTTTATATGTTCATACTACCTTTTTAATTTTTTAGGTCGGGAAAGTCGTTAAAAATACTGCTACATTGGCCTGTGGAAATTATCATCGGGTTGTTGGTTATGCGAAAGCCAAAGGCCCAGCAGCTCCAGTTGCTCTTCAGAAGGTATCTTTTGTTGGATCCATTCGTTTGTTTTAGTGCAGAAGAATTATCGTTCCAAGTGTAATTTTTGTGAAGTCTGCATTGACAGCTAAGTATTAATTGGGTCTAGCTTGGATTATTTTCCATAGGGCTATGACACATATTCAGACATATCTTCGTATAAACTTATCTGTTTATTAGAGGACTAGGCTTTGCTCAAGTTCGTTTTTACAGATATGCTAAAGTATTAATTTTCATTGTATGATTTTCAAGTTGAATGTGTAAGAATTCTTTTGTATGTCATAAGGAATCCTGAGTAGATAAACCAGCATTGCTATCAGTGGTGATTTTGTCTGCCACTTTGATTTTGAATCCTTCCTGAAGTTGTGTTCGCGATATGTCTGGGTTTAGGGTATAGATGTGGTTGGAGAGGTGACTTTTCGGCAGATTTAGGTTTTATCTATTTTAGAGCACAATGTGAAATTTTGGAAGGGTCATTTGAGTTGTTTCTTTTCTTTTCTGAAAATTAAATTGTTTGGACTGGGATTATCTTTGACAAGAATGGATTCGGTGTCTTCATAACCATTAAAGATTGTATAAGATTGTGTGTTATCTCAACTCTAACTCAAAAGGACTTGCATGTGCAGTGGTCATGAAGTAAAGAACTTGTCAGCTATGCTTTGTGATTAGTCAACTCATAAAGCTGGGTTTGTTAAGGTAATGCTTAAATGTATTGGGGAAATGGTTATTCAACTTAGGAGGATTGTTGTTCCAATTTGAAATAAAGTGGAAGATTTGGGTGCATGTCCTGTGTCTTGCATGTTAGAATTTGAAATACAGTGAAACTATTCCTTCTAATCTTATTGGAACGTTGTTTACAGTACTGGAATGATGGTGCTGATTTACTGATTGATTGTAATCAGGCATATGAGAAATGCTTCCAGAATCTCCACTATGTGGAGCGACGTGAGGAACATACAATGGCACATGCACTGCAAACAGCATATAAGAAAACCAAGGTAATCAAGTCAGTTATAATGTTCATTTTTTTTAATTTATCTAAATATAATATTGCAGTATTTTATTAATTAATTAGACTTTTTATAAATCTTTAAAAATTGATAGTATTATAAAAAACAACAATTTATACAACACAAAAATGTTTGTTATTGATTGGCATTTTATGCTATTTAAATTAATAATACGCGATGCAACAAGGAAAAAAGAAGAAGATATTAGACTTTAATAGTCCCTCTGGTTATAATCCCTTTCCTCAGCAACGATCCGAGCTTGAATCCTTAGCCCCAATATTGAAAGTAAATAAATAAATAAAATAAACTTTAATAATATATATGAAAAACTGTTGTATTTCTTTTTTTGATAAAAAGCATTATACATAAAACTGTTTTGGAATTAACTTGTGTATAATATATACACGTGTATATTTTGGAGATAATTATGAAATCCATCCTTTAGGTATTAAGCACATCCTTTGTTTCAATTAATCTCTATAATACTTTTAATTACATAAATTTTTGTATATAGAGATGTTTTAATTACAAAGTAATTTTTTTTCCCAATTATGATTTAAAAGATGTCTCAATTGTATTTTCGTTTTTGCATCAATGCTCATAAATATTTTTATCATATATCTGGGTTCTAGCCCTTGAATGATCAGAAAAATTTTCTGTTTATTGTATTCCAGAGGTTTAATGATTTTTTTTTTGCTAAATATTAATGAAATTAATTTATGTAAATAATATATGTTAGAATTAATATTTTATTTATTTATAATGTTATGAATATATATATATATATATACTGGGTAAATGTGATTTGCTGAAAGCCTAAACCCCGCAGCCGAAACTTGTCTAGGTTTGCTTGTGAGAGATTATTGTATTAAAAGGAACTACGGCATCCAAAACTTGTATCAGATTCTAAAAAGCTTTTCTGCTAATTTTCAGGTCTCCAAACCCGGTGCTAGTTCTATGAAATTTACTACTGGTGAAACCTATCCTATTCTTAGATCAAGTGGTCTTCAGCACTGGTTCAAGAATTGGCAAGAACTGAGACAGCATATACTGACAGCAAGCACTTTCCCTGCCGCTATTGGATTTTGGCGTCACAGAAGAGTCCAACTATGGTTGGAGAAGATTGGTGCCATCAAGGCATTTTCCGGTAATCTGGCTACATGTTGGAGCAATATCAAAGAAGAGGAAGCGCTTGAAAGATACAAGCTTATAACTGGGAATACTGTGTTATTTCCAGAGTTTCAAGTCTATGCTAATAATACTAATGAGAACCATGAAAAGAATTGGCTAGGAGCTTCACCGGATGGGATAGTTGACAAGCTAGTTTATGGATTGCCTTCACGAGGAGTGCTGGAGATCAAGTGTCCGTTTTTCGACGGAGATATGGCAAGCATCGCCTTGGTCACTTAATCCCTCTTTGGTGTGTTCCACAGGCTCAGGGTTTGATGGAAATAATGGATAGGGATTGGATGGATTTCTATGTTTGGACACCTAAAGGTAGCAGCTTATTTAGGGTATACCGGGATCCAGAATACTGGAATTTGTTGAAAACAGCCCTCTCCGATTTCTGGTGGAAGCATGTCCAGCCTGCAAAGGAGTTGTGTGGTAAATCATTGATTATGGATCCTCTTGCAGAATTTAAATTAAAAGACACTAAATTAAGCTTACTCAAGCCAGCACCCAGACATGAGTTATGTGGTGAAATTGTTTATAATAGCAGGCGCATTGTTGTCGACTCTAAATTGCTGGTGCGTGAAATTTATGGAAAACTACAAAACTAATCACCATATGCTGCTTCATTTTTTAATTTTTTTTGTATAGTGGTTTTGGTGGTATAGGCAAATATTTTTATTTAAAAATAATGAATGTTGTACACTATATTTGTAATTAGTCCATATATAAATGTATAATTTACTTAAAAGAGAATACTAATATTACTTTACTCAAGTTTGTCGCTTGCGAGCTAGCTTGTCATTGTCCGTTTGATTAAATGTCCCGAGGACCCTCAAAATGAATTGAGATATAGAATGCCATAGTTGAGTTAACCAAGTTTTGGAGTTGTCAGCGTGATGTTTGGTTGAGTTTGTTTTACTTATGCACCTGGGTTTGGTGCAGCGGAACGAAGCCAGGACTTTTATAATGGACTGTAAGAGTTGAAATTTAAGTTTTAATGTCTTGTGTAATGCCTTAGGATTGTCAAGTGGAGGAGGAATAGTTAGGGATGTGAGCTTCTTATTCTGGTGTATTCAGTTTGTCAAGTGTCAAGTGGAAGAAAAATAGCTAGGGATGCCGGGTGGAGAAGAAACAGTTAGAGATGTGAAATTGTTATTTTAGACTTTTATATGATTATATAGACGGAATAATAAATATATTCTATGTTTTGTGTAATGCTTTAATATTGTCAGGTGGAGGAAGAACAGTTAGAGATATGAGTATGTTGTATTTAGTCTTGTAAAGTGTCAGGTGAAGAAAAAATAATTAAGAATGTTGTGCGGAGAAAAAACAATTAGGGATGCAAAACTATTATTTTGAACTTCCACATGATTACATAGATGAAATAATAAATATATTGTAACTTCTAATTGATTTTTAAACGGATAATAGTCTTTTTAATTGATAAAAAAAAAAGAAGAAGAGTCAGTGTTCCTTATTAAGGCTTAAATAAGCAAATACAAAAGAAAAAAAAAATAGAGAAAGTTTCCTAGCATGAACATAAATAGAGAAAGTTACCTAACATGAGCATCTCACTCAAAAAAGAAAAGAGAAGCAAACAACGTCAAAGCAAATGCACTCACCGGTGATTTTACGCATAACTGATGAAACTCTATTTAAATATTTATTCATTATGTTTTACTTGTATTAGAGAATAATGTGTATTTATTTATTTTTGTATGTCTCATTTTATTAATGACTTATTTGATAACACAACTGTTTTTTATTTTTATTTTTAATTTTTTTCTCTTAAATTATGTGTAATTTAGTTAGTTTAAAGCATGGTTAAAATTTGCTAAATATTAGTTAGATAAAAAATATGAAGAAAAATAAAAAGTATAAAACAAAAAATAAAAACACTTTCAAAGTGTTTTCATTTTTATTTTTTATTTTTATTTAATAAAGTAGTTTAACTAAAATTTAATAAAGTCCAACTAACCTCTAAATTAATTAAATTATATATAATTCAAGAGAAAAAAATTAAAATTAAAAATAAAAAATAATTATGTTATCACACACAATCTAAATTTTTTAACAACCAAATTGTCTGAGTGATTAAGTTGACAAAAAAAAAAAAAGAAGAAAAAAAGTAAAAAGGTTGGAGAACAATGTGATGGTTTTTATAATTCGGGAGCAAAAGTAACGATATTAACTCTAAAATTTAAAATTCAGAAAAAATAAATATAAGAAAACAAATAAGCTTCCTCGTTGATGGTTTTTATAAATAATATATATTTATTTATAAAAAATAAATTTCTTTCTTGCGCCTTCAACGATTATGCCGCCACGCATTCGTACACCATTTTCTTTACAAGCTTTTAGGAAATGCTTATTAAGAAAAAAAAAAATAATAAAAAGAAGCAAAAATTAATCGAACCCATGGGGCCATAAACCTTCGTTCGTGAGTCTCGCTGTCTCTCTCTCTCAAATAAAGGGTTTAAGCCACAACCCGCTTTCTCAGCTCCCATAGACATTCTCTCATTCTCATACATTCCTCGGATTGAAACGAAGAAACCCATAGGTTTAAGAAGCTCTCTTCCAACGCTCTAGTTCTTCCTCTTCTTCTGCTACAGCAGAACAAGACCCAGCTTTCAATGGAAGAAATTACTCATTGTTCAGTATCTGACTCCTCAGCCAATACATTTCACAGCAAGAACGCTGAGTCTTCACCGCATGGCGAATCATCTGACACCCATGACAAAGCAGGCGATGAAATTCCTGATCCTGGGGATAGGAAATCTCTGGGGTGTGAATTGGTTTCTGGGTTTTCTGAGTCTGGCGGAACAAACGAAGGGTTTCCGAGAAATTGCGAGGTGGGTTTTGTCTCTGATGTTGGTTCTGCGAAAACCCAGATGGAGAATTCTGAGAATAACGAGAAGGAGAGCTCCTTGATATCTGATTTGGTTGAGAAAGAAGAGAAAGACCCTGTAAAATGTGAAGTGGGTCTTACTGGCATTCAAGAATTTGAAGAATTCAATACAGGGGTTTCTGAGAAGCTACCGGTCAAGGTAGAGAACTCTGCTAATCAAGCTGGCTCTGAGGAATTTTGGCTGGATCTTCGTTTAGTGTAGATGACAAAGTCTTGTTGGGAAAACCAGTGGACTCAGAAAGTAGCTTGGAAGTTAGAAAGAAACATTTATTGGAGGAACTTGAAGCTATGATAATGCCTGGAGACAAAATCAATGCCGAAGAAGTTAAAGATTCTGAGAGCTCAGGAGGTAATTCTGCTATGATTAAAGTGTCTGATGTGAAGATGATTAATTTTCAAGAAGCGCAGAAATCAGTCAAAGATGGTGGTCAAGACGTGCATCGGCTCAAACGTATTGATGGTTCTGCTAGATGTTCGTTTGAGATTGAATTAGTTGACGAAACAGCATTGATTGGATCGGTGGTCTTCCTAAAATTGGGTTTGGAAATGGAAAGAAGATGGATTTTATCAATCCAGCCAAACATACAAAGAGGCAGGGAAACAACCTTGCAAAAGACATCGATGAGAAAAAGGTGAAACGGTCAAGGAGAAGGGCAAAAGGAGTGAAGACGCTCATGGAAACAGATGGAAAGGCTAAAAGTGTGACCCAGGTGGCTGAATCTCATGTCGGGGGTCCAAAGAATGGGGAAAGAACCAAGATGGAATACACAAGGGAGGAGATGGAGGCCTTGAGGTTTGTGAACATTGTAGAACAGAGGAAAATGTGGAAAGACATCTATATAAGTCTTGGGCCTGCTGTTTCAAAGGAGTACGATGATCTGTCAAGCTCTAAGCATCAGAAGAACATCCCCTTCAACTGTGGATCTAGCAAACGCTTTGGAAAGAAGGAAGAGTTTCCTGGATTTCTCAGTAAGTGCTGTAATTTAATTCACTCTGTGTTCTTGTTATGTTTCAATATTTATATATAGATGGATGACTGATGGTGAAAAGTAATAAATTAAACTCGTGTTTTTTAATGATTTCATACAACTTCGTCTGCTAATATTTTGTTGTCATTTATTGCCTTTGGGTGTGTTTGATTGGTCTGGCTCCCTGATTAATATTCAATGTCTCATGCACATTTGTGACTTTATTTGCTCCCTTTTTTTTTTTTAAATTTATTTATTCATTTATTTATTTTTTGGAACATAAATCTAGTATCAAAACCAAAGATGATCCATGGCTTTACATCAAGGAATTGCTAGGTCAATGTGGCTTAGAAATAAATTGGGAAAGGATATCTAAATGGCTTGGAAAAGAAATAAAGCCTGAATGGAAGTGCTTTATAGAAACTGCAAAATTTTATCTTATTTAAAGGTGCTCTTGACTGTTATAGGTGAAAATTTTGGTAGAGAAGTTATTTTATATTGAGAGTTTCAATCAATCTATAACTGGATCCTGATATTGTTATTGGATGTGTGAATATCACTTCACATTGTTAATAGGATATGGAAGTAATAACAACTAGCATTATATTTTATTGGAACTCCTTTACAGTGTCTAGTGAAATTCCAGATTGAGCAGATTTGGCTTGTAGATACGTGATGCAGATTCTGGAAATGTAGGCGTTTCTTCGATTAGTGTGGCTTGAGTTACACATACTATTTACTTGTAAGGAGAAGGTAATAACGAAATTGAAGAAGGTTTTCAAAGTATGTTGGCCACCAGTTGAGGTATTTTTTTCCTGGGTAGTTAGATTTAAACCAGAGGGAGATATAGATTAAAACTACGAAAAGTTAAAGCAAGAATAAGAAAATATATATTTACTGTTCATGTCCCTGCAATATGGCATTATTCATATTTGTTCTATTAGTTTTTATTTTCAGGGTTTCCATGTCCTTTTCCACATCGTTAGAATTTATTTATATTAGAAGAGTTCTATGGAGTAATAGTTAACCTTAGAGCTATGATCAGGGGGATTGTTGAAAACCTTTCCAATTACTGAGGAAGAAGATTTCTCATTTTTTGCTGGTTGTTTAGGTTTAGCGCTTTGGCTGTCTTTAATTTACTCTCAGTTTTGTATCTTAATATCTTTTGACCTACGGTTTTATTTCTTTGACGGTTTCCCCACTTCATTATAACTCTGGAAGGATTGTGGATAAGTTATAGGGTAGGCTGTTTACTGATGGAAAAAATAATAAATGTTTTCAATATACTGTATCTATTAAATAGACTAAAGTTGCTTCAGATTCCAATAGCAGATTTAGGGTTCTTACTGTAGGTTTTTTCCATCAGTACTTGCGGGGTAGATCTGATTTTATGAGTAATGGGCTGCTTGTACTCCTGTTCCTTACTATGATTTGAAAACTGAGTTGATGCCTTAGATAGAACACATGAACAGCTGTTTCTTGTGTGCTGTGCCTTTCATATTGCATATTGATAGCTGTTTCAACATGAAAACTGGGACTTTCGAAATAATTTGACTTTCTTACTTTATGCTGTGTGTCAATTAGCTTTTATAAATGTGATTCTGGAAGAACCTCTCATATTTCTCTATGTGAACTTGACTATTGCTGTAAATATATGACATATATCTAAGAGAAGTTTTGTTTATACTTCATAATGAGTTTATTGTAATTAAGTCGGTGTTTTATTCTGGTCTTCGTCTTGGCATGTCCTCCTAACTTCTTTAAGGGGAGATAATTTCTGATAGTTATAGTTGCATGGATGTCATGTTGTGGCTAGTGCATCACTTGAAGTTTGATCCAACATTGAATAGTTTGGAGAAATTGTGGGGAAGCTTAAAGGATAACTTGGGCTGATGATAGCTCTATGCTCCTTTAATGGTTAATTCTTGTTGCAGAAGTTTGTGGTGTGCAGGCATATTTTTCGTGGGTTAGAGGATTACAGGCTTGAATTTCTAGTTTTTCTTTAGTGCAGTACATCTGCCTTTCAAATAGGGTCAACCTAGGTTTGAGGTGCCTTACCTGTTTTCCACTTGCCAGTTCTCCTTTCACGGTTTCATATAATACTTTCTCAGTATCATGACAGTAAATAATACTGACAAGACTACAAATTCTTAGAAAATGTTTTCTATCTATTTTCAGAATTTAGCACCTTCTTTAACTCAACTTAGCACAGTCTATATAGTGTCACAATTCTATTATAGAGTGCAACTTCTTCCCAAAACATTTCTTAGTTATCTGCTCGTTTATCTCTGTATTTCCTTCATATTTACAGTCACCATTTTAATGATATTCAAAGTCACACAATTCTCAGCAAGTTCAGAGCTACCATCACAAAATAAGCTGAAAAACCCACAAGTGCTGTATAGTACCAGTACCACCATATATTGAGACTCTAAAGAAGAAAAATTTTGAACTCAACATGGTGTTACAACTTAGTTGTTGACTGCCATATAAGTTTTCCACCTTCACAACCTAAGCAGTAAGAACCATTGTCTTCATTCACAGGTCATTCGCACAGGCACAGATCAAACTTGCTCGAAATTCACATCTCCTTTCCAATACACCCCAAACTATAGTGCCTGTTGCGGTTAAACAAAATTGACCACAGGCCATGGACGAATTTCTCACAATGAAACATTGAGAACCAGCTCCTATAATTATCGTGGCAACAGATTAAAGAGGAATGGAAACTGGTAAAGCAATGGAGACAGTCCTTTACGTTCTTGAAGTTTAAATTTATTTGTAGTTTTGGGGCTAACAGATGTGATACCAGATGGAGATTGCTTACATGTGGTACTGTTACATAAGATACTCTCTATGATAATAGAATTCAACAGAATTACTGAAACAAATCTTAAAATATTTAATTTAATGCTAATATCATATTTTATGGTGTAGTTTTCCTTTTAATACTTTCATATATATGTTTGTGCGTGTAGTTTAACTGAATCTAGAACAAAGTGCTGATATTCAAGGAAGTAGGGTGTTAAAACAAGTTTTTCTTGAATGCCCATTTAGTAGGATTGCCAGTTCCTTATTTTATACTTGTTCCTCTTTAGGTAGTATATTAGTTTTTCCATCAAAATGCCTATGCAACTAAGAGTAAAATCAATAGAAGAATCATCATTTTCTTTGATTTAGTAGAATCTCTGAGGTATTTTACCAAATTAAAGTCTATCGCTGTCCCTTGTTTCTGTTTTTCTATCTCTCTCCCTGTGTCTCTTGCTCTTCTCTCTCTCTTATTAAAGTTGCATCACAATGAAGATCCTACAGTGCACCATGTCATCACCTTGATGGTGCACCTAATGAGAACATGGAGTATTTTTTTGGTTGGTACTTGTTGCATCCTCTTTACAAGAATTTAATTAATTAAAGCTTGCTTATGTTGAAAAATTTAATGTCCAGCGTTTCATCCATCTTTTCTGAATCTGAGGATCCTTTGGGAGTTCCTAAAAGGGCCTTTGTGAATGTCTTGACTTCTGGAAAAATGTTTGCAACTACTTTAGGTTTTTGTGGCTGTGAAATTTGTAGTGTTCTTCCTTTTCCCTGAAGTACTCGCTTGTTCATCAATACTTTTTTTCCTTTTCTTGTAAAGTACTTGTTTGTTCAGCGATTTTTTTTTCCCTTTCCTCATAAAGTACTTGTTTGTTCATTGATTAATTTTTTTTCGTCCCCCATCCTTTTCCTTTGTTGAAGATCAAAAGCATGCGGTTTAAACCTTGTCATTTATCTGTCCATATTTTAGCAACAGTTTAAATGATTTGATCCCCTTCCTCCTATGTATAGCGCAATTTTTTAACTGTGATTCTCTTAACCTCTTATAGAATGTATGCTTCTGTTCTTGTATTTTTAAGTAGCTTCTTTCAGATACCTTTTAATTTTGTCTTTGTTGTTCATGCTGATTGTGTCAATTTGATGGGTTCAATTTCTGCTGTGCACAGGTTTTGCTGCTTCAAAGAGAAGATGGAATCATATGAATGTCTTTGTTAATTGAAGAATGGCTTAAAGCAATCTGCAAAAGGCCCTACCCTAGTTGACATTTTTTTTTATTTGTGTGCTGACGGACATGATTGTTGTTGTCTATACTACTTGTATAGTGGAAATTTGTGCTTTAAGGTTCAATTGTAATGCATGTCTTAGTAGTACAGATGAAGACATGCTTCTTTTCTTTGAGCAAAGTGCAGACGAAAACATGTCAATTCATATGGACGAAAACATGTCAATTCATTCTTTGATGAAAAATAACAAAGTGATAGTTCTCAATTATGTTTGAAACTCTCGCTACTTCTATATTTGAATGAATGGGATGCTTCTAGCTGTTCTTTGTACTTGTTGGATATTAGACTTGAAAGAACTTACCTTATCTGTCTTAAAACAAGTCCAATACTTCCCAAAGCTGGATGAAATTCCTTATAATTTATGCTTAATTTCAGGGGATACATGTACAGGAAACACATATATTGAATTAGGAAATTTGATGACAAAAGATGAAAATGAGAATGTGAGTCCCTCTGATGTTACTTGCTCTTTCAACACTGAGGATGAAGATGGCTCCCTGCACTAGGGAGTACAGTGAAGATGATGATAGCGATGAGGATTATGCTAGCATTCAAAGACCTGCCTTTCTGGTTGAGGGAGAACCCAATTTTGAATCCGGTCCTCCAGAAGATGGACTTGAATATCTTAGGCGTGTCAGGTATTACTAAAACTGATATATTCTCATTCCTCCTCTTTATTCCTTGCTGATTGATGATTCTGTACACTAAAATGTTTTAGACGCCCCCATTTCCTGCTTGCTAAAGAATAAAAGTAGTGGAAGAAGAGTTGGGAGGAATTTATTTTCTTTCTGCTTGGTTTTGTTTTGTTGCCCTCTAGATAGGAAATGAGGGAGATACTTGGGGCATTGGAACTTTTGAATGGCTATAGGGAAAAACTCATATATCATTGTTAAAACATTGCATTTTGTTCTGAGTTGAAATACTGGTTCGTAGAAGTGCTTGGTTTGTTTTAATCACTATGTAATTGCAGCCATCTCCAGGAAATATCCCATGAAGAGGATTTCTTTGAGAGGCAGCATCAGTTGGTGAACCTAATTATGAAACTCAGGAAACATATCTTAGGAGAACCTTCTAAGTTACATCAGAATTCTCTATCTGCATGGAAAATTAGTGAAATGTGAAGTTCAAAGCCTTTCATTCTTCTTGATAGTTTCAAATATTTAGATTAGAATTTGGACCCTTTTCATTGGAAACTGATTCTTATTTTGTTCTAGCAAATGGTGCATTTTCCTTTAGCCATAGGTCTCTATATGTAGGAATGTTTTAGAAGTCTTAATGGTAATCCTGAGTTAGATTAGAACTACTACATAACAGTGAAGTTGATATTTATTTGAAGTAGTTATTTCGCCTTCTTAGGTGGGAAGCAGCTCAGATTCCAAAAATCAGGGTAGCTAAGCTTGATAGAAGTAAAGTTAACAAAGAACAGAGTGTTTATATGCCCAAGATTCCTGAGATTGCCGATTGTCCAGAGCATCTACTGCCATTGAAACAGTGGGAGGATGGATTTCTTGCTGAGTTTTCAGAGCTAAGACTGGTATGTTCTTCTAGCCCTTAAATTTACTTTGTGCATTGTCTATTATTGAACCATCTATTGGGAATGAAACAGCTCTCCTAGTATATATGTTCTAGTTTCTTCAAATTTTGGATGCCTGTCTCTATGGTTTAACATGCCAGACCATAAGGGTTGAAATTCATTTTTGCACAGTATCTAAATTTTGATTATCCCAACAAGGAAATAGATTTTATGAGAGTAACTCTCATCATCCTAACATTGCCTTTCTAGAGCACTTAATTGTTCAAGGCCCCCATGCAACATTTTGTACCGGCAAAAAAGGTGTGTAAATTTTTTTAAAGAATCTGAATGAAATTTATTTTTGGTCTTCAGAGTGTGACCTCTGTCTTTCCCACAATCCTTCTAAGAAATAAGAGTAACAAAAAATAGAAAAAGTTTAAATAGTTGGAATAGCTGATATTACAAAACACGTGAAGACCTTATGAATTGAAGTCCATTATCTGTGTTTTCTAATTTGATCCATAGGCGAAAGAAAATTCACTTAATCTATCTATATCTCAGGCTGTGTCTCGTCTTGAGGCTTCCAATGCAGATTTGCAATCAGATGTTATTCTTCATGGCAAGAGTTACTCCACCAGGCTACCTGGAGATATTGTTCTCGAAAGTTTCGGAAGAATTGGAACCGAGGAAGTCCAATCCTGCCAACCTCATGATTGTTTTAGCCTTGAAAACACATATAGGCAGCCATCCGTAGTGACTGGACAAGAAATTAACACCTCACAGCAACCAGAGAATTTGATTTCTAAGTCTCCTACGAATGAACATTCCAGCAGCTGCCCTTTGTTGTCTGTGATCTTAGGAATGGATTCTGTAGCTCGGGTATCGACGTTACGGAAACGGATAAAATCCTTGGAGGATGCAAGCACTTTGTCAAGGAGTGACTGCTTGTGGCTTTTTGCATTGTGTGCCGTAGTTGACACCCCGCTAAATGCAGACACCTGTGCTTCTCTTCGAGATCTGCTACGGAAGTGTGCTAGCTTGCGAGCCGGAAAATCTGAACTGGATGACGAGGTGATAATGCTGAACATTCTTGTCACAATTTCTGGACGATATTTCGGGCAGGCAGAAAAGAAACAAACTTAAAATATTTACAGTATAGATCTTTAGTTTAAACTTTTATAAAGAGTGATAATTCAATAAATATGGCAACCAACAATATCATGAAGAGTCGCATAATATTGTCATAGACAAATATATTACGACAATATATATTTTCCCTTTTTTTGGTTTTTTTGTTTTAATAGAAGAAGAGACTATTTTCATACGATGAACTTTTTCTTTTTGATATATTGCATTCTTTGCAGTCAATCTACTTTGTAGCAAAAGCATTTGGCGTGAAAATATTCCACACTTGATCCCCAAGTTGCATTCTCTTTGGTCTTGCATTGATAATCACATCTCACTGAATTTCTGCATGCACCATGCCATGTGGCGCCTGGATGCTCATATAACCCACGCTAATGCCCTCACACCTTAATGTCGTTACTAAAGTAAGGGCATACAAATACACACAAGTAAGAGAGAGAAGAAAAAAAAAATTGTAAAACAAAGCTAGATGTTTGTGTGTTTACACACACATACGTACATCGGAAAAGGTGTAAGATACATACTAAATAGGAGGATTTTTTGCATGTATATAAATTTATAAATTGTCTTATAAATTTTGAAATTGATATTAATATTCTTGAATTTTAAAAATAATTGTGAATTACCTTTGATTTATAAACATATTATATATATATATATATATATATTTTGCATAGATAATTCAAATTAATATTTTCACTAACCGCCACTTATGTTAACCTTTAATATAAAAGAAGATACTCTGAACAATTAAAAATATAATAAATTTCGAAATTGATTTTAGTACACTTGAATTTTAAAAATAGTTACAAATTACCTCTAACTCATAAGCATATTATATTTTTATCTTAAATACAATATTTTTTTAAATGTTTATAAATCTTTTTTTTTTGCATAAATAATTCAAATTAACATTTTCACTAACCGCTACTTATCTTAACCTTTAACATAAAAGAAGTTAGGTCTCAACAACTAAAAATTATAATAAGTTTATGAGTCAGAACAATTATCAACTGTTTTTAAAATGTAAGAGGTATTAGTACTAATTTTATATTTTAGGGATAATTTGCAACTTGGTGGAAAAAACTATTAAATACATGAGTTTTGGCAAACATAATAAAAAAAAATTATTTTATTGCTGACATAAATAAAAATAAATTTTTCTCACTCTACTTTTCGCAACTGGGAGAGATACAAGAAAGAGAGAGATACTACTACTGGAAAGGAGATTTTGGAACAATATGACAATTATAACTCAATTATTAATGTATAATATGAAATTTTGTACAAGTATATTAAGTACTCACTCTTTTTGTAAAGAATATTATATAAGCATGTAGCCTGCTAATTAAACGTTATGTATATATATATGAGTGATTTAAGATGAAGTTAAATACAGCATATGAAAAAAAAAAAATTAAAAAAGTAGTAACTTGTATTAATAATGTATAGCTATATATTGTTTATGAGAATGATGAAGATGGTAATAATTTAGATAATATAGGAAGTATAATATAAATGGTTAAATTCATGCCATGGGCAAACCTGTAAGTTAATTTCTCACCTTTTGCTTTTGGTAAATAAATTAATTTATCACCTTTATCTGCAAAGAGGATGAAAATAGTGAAGACTACGACAGAAAGCTGAATGGTTTTAGAAGTGTTGATCGACATTTTCTTTCTCTTTGCCAACTTGAGAATGATTGTTTTATAGAAGAAGTAAAAAATTTCATGCTTGAGTCATGCAATAGATTTAGAGTATACGCAACATTTTTCCACAACCTAAAACCACATAGTAGAAGTTTTATTCACTACACAAATTAATAATTTCAAACTACTGTAGTTTTGTATGCATGCTTAATCAGTTTTGCAATATATATATATAGAGAACTACTATCCTGAACTATGTAATTCAATATATATTGAATAAGATCGGATATTTGTATTTTTATTCATATTTAATAAAATAACATGTGACTGTAACTCAGTATATATGAGCTATGTAGCTCATGATAACATTTCTCTCTCTATATATATAATAAACAAATATCTCTCAATCTTCACATAAAAATTTGTTTGAATAAATTTGTATTATTAGATGATTAACACACACATATATATGCATTAACAAGCAAAGTTTTAAAGAGTAAATCCTCTTTTAAATTTATCAGTAAATGTTTAACTTATAATTAGTTGCTCTTAAAAGGGAAATGAGTTAGTAGAACTTCATTAATTTTTCTCTCTACAGAGCATAGTCATTGTGTATTAAGCATAATAGATACACTGAATTATGACATTGGATAGATTCTAAAATTCATTTCTCTTTCCTTTGTCTATTTGATTTTACTATAAGAATTCGATTTAAAGGATGTTTTATGCTTTTATTAGAAGTATATGTGTCTTTGATCTTTTTAGGTGAATAAGTATATGTGTCTTTGATGAATAGTGCTTCAGGTATCAAAAAATTATATCAAGTTTATATACCAACTGAAACGAGATGTATAATGATTGACAATTTAATATAATTTAGTAAGATATAAATAATTATAAATGGAAGCCGATTAATTAATGAACTGTCAGGTTAATTGTTAAATAAACTTAGTAATTTTTTTTTTCTTGATTAAAAAGTAATAAAACTTATTGGTGCGTTTTGATTTAGTGGTTTTTTATTTACCTTTCAGAGTCTTAGTATTCATGGTTGGTCTATTTTCCATATGCTGATAGCTTCAAGATATTTAATTATATATAGTTGCACATGCACGCACGCATATTTATGTAGGTATTATTTGTATATTAGAGTAAATATAATGCTAAAAATTTCATGACCTGCCGTTCAATATGTTTTCGGCCTATTTGGCACGTGTGACTGGACATAATTAATTTTTGAATCCTTGTTGGACTAAACTGGTTTGGATTAAAATTGAAATATTTAATACTATTTTATGTTTGGTAGATAAAATTATATAATTTTTATTCAGTATTTGATGCATGCCTGCTAGATTGACAAATTTTTTTTAATATATATATTATAAATTATATTTTTTTTATATAAATTTATATTTAAATATGAAATTATATTTTTTGAATTTCAATTATAATTCATATGTAATTATATTTTAATTTAAGTACATAATATTTTATTAAAATACTATAAATAATTTGTTTAAGATTTCATATCACATTATAATAAAAAAAATGCTGTGTATTTAATTATGTGACTTTTTTTTTCTTTTTTTTTTAATCTTTGGCAATTTGTTCAATATTAATGTTTTTTTTTAAATGTACTCCAATTTTAATGTTGTAGATCATATTATAACATTATATATAAACATTCAATAAACATTACAAATAACTATGCAAAAGAAATTAAAATAACAAGTCCTATTAAATATTCATCATATTGATACATAAATCATATTACATTCATTTGAATTATATATTAATATAACCAATATATAAATATACTCGTAAATATAACTCAAACTGCATAACCTAATGGAAAGGCATTAATACATTCGTTGTTGAAGTAAGCAAGCTTTTCTTGCACTAGTGATGACTCAATTGGTTTCTTCAAATATCTTTCAACAAATTTCAAATATACAATTTTAGCCTTTTCAATTGTTGCAGAAAATTAATATAAATTATTTTTAAAACCATTAACTTGTTTTTGATATTCAGGCCAAGAAGAATATATTCCAGGCTATCTACCCTTAAATACAACATAAACTGTTTCTTAGCCATGAGATATTCCTGCATTAAATTTAATAAATATCAATAATGAAATAAGATCAATTGTATAATAAACATCTGTCAAACAATAATAAAAATAAATAAAATTAAAGTCAACATAACTATTATATCAAAATCCAATATATAATAAAAATATGAACATAACAAATTGTTTGTTACTCTAATAAATGCAAACGACAATAGCCAACTATTCTAGTTTAAACGATAATGCAAACTCTATCTTCTCAGTATCAGTCTCAATTATCTTGAACACCTCCACATTTGAGGGTTTTATCCTCATTACTTTGGATATGTTCAAGTTATTTTTAGTAGAAAATCCTAACCTTTTTAGCTCTATTACTAAATACTTTGAAAAGTTTTCTTAAAGGGGCTGATTACTATTACTAAATTGTTCCATACGCTCTTTTAGTACCTATTGAAAGTTTGAGCATATCTTTTCAGCTTTAGTAACTACCTATTGAAAGCTTGAGCATATCTTTTCAGCTATCTTACTAAAGCCTTCAACTATATCAATATGTGATTTTCCTTTTCTCTTATGCACTAATTGAGTGACAGAGTGTAAAGATTGATTGACACTCATTGGAGAAGGTAAATCGTCAATCCCAATTGCTTCATTTCCTTCATCCAAGTTCATATCACTTGCCATATCTTCAGCTACTTGTGTTACTTTACTAGCAACACGATCTTTCCCAAAAATACATACAAGTCTATCATAGATGGGAAATGATTTGCCTCTTGAACCTTCGGCATGTTTGTTATTCTAATCAAACAAATAAAAATATTTATAAGGAAGCTAAATTATAATAGTGGGAAACAATTAAGACTAAAACGTAAATAAGTAAGTTAATAAATAATAACCTCAATATATGATTTTCAAGCTTCATTACTATCGACCTCCATACACTTTAGTGTATCATTCCATCCAACTCCGCTCTTATTCAATATATCATAAATAATTCCATATTATTTCTTCCATTTCTTCAACTTGGATTCTACATGTGGATTAATCTTTAACCCTGATTCTGGACACTTCTAACCTAAAGATCTCTAAACTTGGATCCTAGGCCACGTGTGAATTATTGATTCCATACATGTGTTATACATAATAACTTAGCATCATTATCTAAATTATTGGTAATAAGATCCTTATCAGCATTACGATCTAAGATTTGAATATCTTTTTTCAACTTCTCCTACAACTTTTGAAGCTCTTGAATAATCTATTTGTTGTCAGCCATTGTGCAAGTTGAATTTCATTGAGAAGGAGTTCCATAGGGTGTGCCAAAATTATATTTGCCATATTTAAGTTAGACGTGACACATTCAAATTAAATGTTAATTGAAGACAATAATAAAAATAAAAATGAAAGAATTGACGAGTCGATTGTAGTAGAAACATAGACAATAAAGAATTCTACACTGAATTCTAATTAAATGCTTTAAAATAAAAATGACTTTATTAAATAATGAAACTCTACAATGAAAATAACAACTGAAAATTAAAATAATTAGAAAAACTGCTAAAAAAAATTGTAGAGAATACTTAGAGTTATGAGTCCATATGGTTGATAATTGTAGGGGTTTTCAATTGCTCTGCTCCTTTTATATAGCTGCTAAAACTCAAGATAGTTACAAAAATAATGAAAGAGGTTATATCACCATCAGATAAAAATATCTCTTAAATCCTATTTTTAACTTGAAAAGATTCATCTTCATCTTCATCTCATATGCTTGATAAAATTGTATATCTTCTCTTGCCACCTAACCTAGTTATTTTCTTACTCAAAGAGTAGGATTAGAAAATCGACATTAATTCTAAATACATACATGGCAAGGAATATATTCTCAGTGGCGCCTGTCTTTGACATGAGGCGTCCTCATCGCCCCGCCCCACTAGTGGGGAGCCTCACTGAAATCATGTTGGCCGGAACAAATTGTTATCTCTAATTCTCATTTTCGATGGAGTAATAGACAAAGAAAGTAGCGTTAGCTCTGTCTCATCCAATTGCCATTTCTAAACAGATATTAAAGTTGACAATAAATTATGGACGAGGAAACCAAACTTTAGTTTTGTTGGGATGGGCTTGGTTAATTTACATTGAAATTAATGAATAGTTGTAGTTGTTTACTTTGATCGAACATCTAAAAGAATATATATGCAAAAATGACGTAAAGGGAAACAAGGACGTAATAACAAACATTGAGCTAATAATTCATATGGTTATAATAATTAAATAGTAAATAAAACAGATGTATAGTACAACATATAAATACAAATATTTTAGAATAAGCGCTCTATTATATACTCCCAAATGTTATTATATCTTCACTAGCGACGCTTTCATTTTTTTTTTATTTTTTTTTTGTAGTTTAAAAATAATTTCTGCTGTAACAGCACTATGCAAGGTTGTTTTCATATTATATTATTTTTGCAATTTCATATTAAACTAGCACCAAGTTGTGCTTTTTTTTTTATGAATAAAAAAAAATGCCTCAATATAAATCTCATCAGTTCAGAATTTTATTAGTGGATAAGGTCTTTTTGCTACTCTAATTTTGTAATATTTTCGAAGTCTAAAGCAGTTGACCCATAACCCTAATAGATTCCTCTCCATCTGACGTATTAAATAAGGCTGAGTACATCTAAAATAATAATAGAACTTGTCAAAATTTAAATTACAATTTTTATAAATAAGTGTGATGAAACAGTCAATTTTCTTTCCACTAAACCAAACCTTCAAATACAGCACCAAACTGTTCTCTATGTATAGAAATGTTTTCTTTTTTTTTTTTTTATTTGAAAGGATCTACTATAATTAAATGACAAATAGTTTTGATTCATCAAAAAAAAAAAAAAATGACAAGTAGTTTTGTATTATACTTTTTTCTAATGGATATGATTAATTCCAATGTCTTATTATAGTTTATATGCTAATTATTTTGTGAACAAAATTTTTCATTTTTGTACTGGAACACAGATGATAAACAATCTGACACCTTTTAATTGGTTTAATTCACAGTAGCAATGATGTCAGTAGTCATATCATATTTAAACATCACCAACTTGTCCAAGATTCCTTTTAATCTGTGCACTAAAAGCCAATAATACTTTATCAGGAAATTGACCTTATGATATACTTCTTCGCACCACCATATGCATATCAACCACATAACCATTAAAACCATGATCTTCTTCTACATCTCTCTACTCTTAGCTGTTTATGTGTTCACTAAGCATCTCTTTCACAGGATCCAAAACCTTCCACCAGGCCCTGTTTCTCTACCAGTTCTTGGCCATCTCTACCTCTTAAAGAAACCTCTCCACCAAACTTTATCAAAGCTTTCCGACCGATATGGCCAGGTTCTCTTTCTCCACTTCGGTTCTCGCCCGGTCCTCGTCGTCTCATCACCTTCCGCCGCCGAAGAGTGCCTTACAAGAAACGACATAGTTTTCGCCAACCGTCCTCGCCTACTTATAGGAAAATGCCTTGGCTACAACTACTCCACCATGCCGTGGGCTCCTTACGGAGACCATTGGCGAAACCTGAGACGAATCTCCAAGCTGGAGCTCTTATCCGCGCACCGCCTTCAATCACTCTCTGGCATGAGACTCAACGAGGTCAAATCTCTGATTCGCCGGCTGTACAGTAAAGAAGAAGATGAGATAGTGGACATGAGAACAGCTTTCTTTGAGACGAACCTGAACATCATGATGAGGTTGATAGCTGGGAAGCGGTATTATGGTGATAACGTAGAGGATTTGAAGGAAGCCGAGAGGTTCCAAGAGATTCAGACCGAGACTATGAGGCTGAGCCCCGAATCTAATTTGGGAGATTTCTTGCCATTTATGCGTTGGATTGGTGCCACGAAAAGATTGGAAAGGAGGTTGATAGAATTGCAGAGAAAGAGAGATGAGTTCCTTCAGAGTCTGATAGAGGAGCATAAAAGAAGAAGAAGATTAAAGGAAGCTGATCATTGTTTGCCTTCAGACGATGAGAGGTAGTAAAGGCAGGTTGTTGATTTGTTCTTCATTCATATGATATCAATATTTCATTTTGCTTTTTTAATGATAATAGTTAGTTTAGTGGGTGGTTCATCTTAAGATGTGAAGTTTTAAACCAAAAGGGGATTATTTGAAGGTGCTACTTTTATTAGGCCCAACCTTTGAAAACATTGTCAAATCAAAAGTATAGTTTTTTATTGTACAATTAATCTATTTTGGTAGCAGAATAATTATTCTACCCTTTGTAGGCTTGTAGCTTTAAAATGAAATTACCAATACGATTATTTTAGAATTGAATTTTCTTCCTCATATATGATAATATACCAATACAATTTATTTTGGCATGCGTCTCTTATTTTCTATTTTTTTTATTATCTTCTAAACAAAATAAAATTGATTATAATATAATTTTTTATGATTATAATATTTTGTTGTTTGCTTAATCTTTTTATAATTAAAATTATTTACAATTACATATGCATTTGTAAGTCATAACTAATTATTTTGTACTATATAGATGGCTTCAAGTAATTCTATCGACAACCTTATGGACATTTCAACTGAAGATGATGTTGAAAAAGTAGAGAATGAGGAAACAAAACCAGCAAGGAAAAAAGCTAAAGGAATGCCTTTGCAAGTAGGTAAGGCAATCAGAAATTAAGATCTCGTGCTTGGACATTGTTTGAATTGATGCCTCTTGGTGAAGATAAAAAGGCGTGCTAAGTGTAAGCAATGTGTAATACAATATATATGTGAAAGTAGTCATGGAACGGGAAATATGTTAAATCATATGCAAAATTGTCCTAAAAATAAATATGGTGATGTGAAGCAAATGCTTTTGTCAACATCTAAGGGTAGTGTTTTATCTCGTTCTCCTCTTTTGATCATATAGTATTTCGTGATTTAGTGATAGAGGCAATCATCAAACATAATTTGTCTTTTAGCTTTGTTGAATATGAGGGTATTAGAGCCATATTTGAGTATATTTCTCTTGATCTCAAGTTGCCTTGTAGAAATACTGCTAGAACATATGTGATAAGGATGTTTAAGAATGAAAAGCAAAAGTTGCAAACCGTGGTTGAGTTCAATTCGGGAAGAGTGTGTTTAACATCGATTTATGGACATCTATCACCACCGATGGATATCTTAGTCTCACAGTTCACTTTGTTGACAAAGAGTGGAAATTGAATAAGAAGATCTTGAACTTTTGTCTTATGCCTCTCCACATCGGTGTTGCCTTTGGCGGATAAAGTTAATTCATTGTTAAGTGATTGGGGTATTGAGAAGAAGTTATTTTCTATTACTTTGGACAATGCTTCGCCAATGATTGTTTTGTTGATGTTTTGAAAACTCAATTAAGTTTTAGAGGTGTTCTTTTGTTGAATGGTAAATTTTTCATATTCGATGTTGTGCACACATTTTGAATTTGATTGTCCAAGATGGACTTAAAGAAATTGATGAATCTTTGTGAAGGTTCGGAGTGCATCAAGTATATTAAGGGATCATCGGAAGAAAACAAAAGTTTTATGATTGTGTTGAACAAGTAGGAATAATGGATAATAGGAAAGGGTTAAGACAAGATGTGCCAACTAGATGGAACTCAACCTACCTTATGCTTGAGAGTGCAATCTTTTATCGTCGAGCATTCTTTAATTTGCAATTGTCGGATTCAAATTTTAAATATTGTCCTTCCTTTGAAGAATGGGATAAAATAGAAAAAATATCAAGTTTTGGGGTATTTTTATGAGGTCACTTGCTTATTTTCTGGAACCAAATACCCCACATCAAACCTATTTTTCCCAAGATTTTTGTCATTCAACATAATATCAAATCAGCTGTGGAAGGGAATGATAGCTTTTGAGAAAGATGGGAACACTTATGAGTTTGAAATTTAAGAAGTATTGGTTTGAATATAGTTTAGTTCTTGCAATTGCTTTGTGATTTTGGATCCCGATATAAAATTCAACTTATTGAATGGGCTTATGCAAAGCTTTATGGTAAGGATTCTCTTGAGATGAAACATGTTTGGGATACAATGAATTCTCTATTCAATGTATATACGAATGAGTTTTCTCATCTTGTCAAGCCAAACAACACTTTGGATGAGACTTCCAACTAATTGGAATTGGGACACCATTTTGAGGTAAATTATTTATTTAGCTTATTTTGAATTTAACAAAATAAAATTTACTACATTTAATAAATATAAATTGTTTATAAGTTGTCTAATTAAATTGTTGTTTGTGTGCTATAGGACTTTGATATTACTTACATGGAAGGTACTTCTTTAAGCAAAAAAGTGAAATGGATAAATATTTTGATGAAGAAAGGTTAGATAGAAAGCAAGAACTAGATGTCCTTAATTGGTGGAAAGGAGAGCAATTTAGTTATCCTATCCTTTCTCAATTAGCTCGTGATGTGTTAGCAATTCCTATTTCCACGGTTGCCTCGAATCCGCTTTTAGTATTGGTGGTAAAGTTTTAGATCAATATACTTCTCTCTTGCGGAAGTTGTGCAAGCTTTAATATGTACTCGTGATTGGCTTTTTGAGAAAGAAGGTAAATTTGTTATGCTCATGTATGTTTTTTGTCATTATTTTCTTTTATATATTTGTGTAACTTTAATTTTTAATTTTTTTTTGTTTAGTTTCTTATGAAGAGAAGGTCAATCTGGATGAAGTTTGTGGAGATATCTTCAAATTGAGTGTTGATGAAGATAAATCCGACCAAGGCTCAAATAATGTTTGTGTTGATTAAAATTTAGAGAAAAATATCTATGTATTCTTATTATAGTCGAATATTTAGTTTTGATTTTTTTTAGTATTTTTCATATTATTAAGTATTATTATATTTTTAGAATGGAGGGATGTTAAGTGAATAAGTGTTAATATGTTAATTCATATACAACTCAAAACATTATCGTATTAACGGGTTGTTAACGAATCACCCGTTAATTTTACGAATGAATTTGAATTTGAATTTTTTCACACGTTAGCTTAACGGGTTGTGTTTGAATGAGAAAAATTTAACACGAACACAACACGACACGACACGAATTCGTCTCAACACGACACATTGACAGGTCTAGTGTGGTGTTTTGTGTACGAAACGGGGAAAGAGAGTGGGCTGTTCAGTTTAAAATAAATACGGAAAAATAATTTTAGGTGTACGGTGTTACACTACATGACATGGCATTTGCATTTACATATGGTTGCCTACTGAGTATTTTTCACTCACGGTTGTCTGTCTCGTGTGACAGGTAAGTCCAAAGCCAAACAATAGATATTGGTGGGGTACGGACTGGAGAGCGCAGCAAAGTACTATGTTCTTCCGCTTTTGATTTGGTATTTTGAGGGCAAAGATATTATGTATTTTTAAATACTATATTTTCCTTTGCAGTGTGGGTGTATAAATTATATTATATTTTAAAGTATTACTGTTTTTTGTGTGGTTTGAAAAACGGTCTCAAAGAGTAAAGGAAAGTTTCTGATTTTATTGTAACTTTGTTCAAAAAAATTTAATAAAATCAAATTTAAAAAGAAAAAAAAATATGATAATCACATCTTACTCGGAAACCTAAACTTGCGTAAGGGGGTGTTACAGGTAAACTCCACACGAAAGCTATCCAATCCAGCATTGTAACGTCTTCAGTTGGTACATATAAGCATTATTCAATTTGAAATTCATAGCATCTTTTTTAACTTCGAAAGAAATGAGTCAGCAAGCAACAAAATTTGACCATGTAGCAATCTTCTTATATAAAAATGGGGCTAAACTATTCACCCCTTGTTATTATTCGTAGTTTCATGAATATTATTATTCTTATGGTTGTCATCTAGAGGTTGTCTATTTTCTAAACCCATTTATCTTATGCCAAAACAGTAACCATAAAGGTCATTAATTCAATTCATCTATGTTGTATTGGTGCAAATAAATATGTTAGTAGATTCTTAAAAAAACCAAATGTAAAGTATGTAAACCAAAACAGTATAACCTTTGTTGAGGCCAACATTTGATTCAGTTCCTTTTGCTACTTTTCTGACATTTATCCTTGTCGTCCCATCTTTGTCAACGTATTCATGCTACAACATTACAAAATACACCATTAAAATCTGTATTTTTCATTTAAATATTTATGTGTAAAATTAATATGTCTACGAGTCAAACCTGCAGTACTTTTTGAAGCTTTCCTTTGTGACAATCTATTTGGCAGCTTTCCGCCACATATGTCAAGTTTCTTACGTGGTTTCGAAGGCATGTCGACTCAACAATACCTACAAAGGATATAACATTAATATTAGTGATTCAACAATGCATATTAGTGTACAAACATATGTCATTTCTATTACTAGACAAATCACATAAAAGTATTAACTACTGGAATTAATAAAACCATAATTGGTACATAAATAAAAATAATCTTCAAGTTATTCCAATGAGATAGTAACTATGTCCGTTGGCCATCCATATTTTAAAAAATAAAATAAAGAAAATACATCATACATATCTTATTCACACTATGACCATTGTCTAAGGCATTCTGATCATTTTCATTGGTCAAATTACATGAAGACTCAATTAAATGCACAGAATTATATTCATTCGCATTAATATATATGTCATCCATGTCATTCCGAGTTAAAGGCTAAACAAAATCATTGAGTGTAGCATCTTGCAGTTTGAATCTTACTAAAATAGCGTAGTTCTTGCATCTCCCTTTCTTTGGATATTAGCCTCTGCATATATACATATATATATATATGCCGTGGCAATTAATTTCATCTCATCACAAGATTGCTTCCAACAAGCATATTAACCTCATCAGCTTTAATAAAGAAAGGAGGTTAAGCAATTGAAGGCAAGCACACAGCTACAAAATATTAAAAAATATATATATATAAAAGAAAACAAAGCACTGTTAAAAGAGGCATATCTAAGGGTTGTGTGTCCACATAAAGAAACTGTACAAAGCATTAACTATGAAGTGTGGGCATAAATTGATTCTTCATTAATCTTATTCAAGAATGTCAAAGAAGATTCTATATGCATAAAATTCTTCTTAATGCAAGTTATTTAAAAAAATAAATAAATACATGTAATTTGGAAAGAAAGTACCTGCTGCTGTGTAAATGAAAAGAAAAGAAAAAATAAAATTAAAAGCAAAAGCACCCCAATAGACAGCCCACTATAATATAGATTTTTAATTCTAATTAAAAATAAACATAAACAAACAGAGGAAAAATAAAACAAAACATAAACAAAAATATTCTATACATGCTAAATTAATAAGCAAGAATAGATAGAGCAATTGCTAAGCCTACCAAAGCTTTCATTCACAACCAAATGAAATACATCAAATTGCAAGCAAATATATCGAATATGTACCTTTTATAGAAAACAAAGCAGACTAGATGAATAAGAGAAGTGTGAAGAATCTGCAGGAATAGAGGCTCAATTATGTCGTTGATATTGCAAGTGAGCAGAACCTGGAGGAGAAATAATCATTATAAAATGTTTTATATAAGAATATGTGGTTAAATAAGAATCAAATTGTACGAGTATTTTTTCATTACAACATGACTAATTAGCATTTTCTGAAAATGGGTCTGAATAGGTAAGTCATTATGGATATTTCTTTCAAAATGAGTGGCTGAGGGGCACAAGAGGATATTGAAAGCTATATAGATGTGTGTGTGTGTGTGTATATATATATCATTGACAGATTTTAGGCTACCAACCTTACACCTTAAGGCAGAGAATTCAACATATACTTGGTTAAATGGTTTACCAACATGCATGAACATTATGATCAGAAAACACACACACATATAAGTTGTTGTGCATTTCCCTTTGACCTGCAATAATGTGGAAAAAAACTCTACACTATCCAACATTATTGTCACTCATAAAGAACAACTTTTCTTCTCTATCTTTTGGGAACCGATCCAGTAAAAGCTATGGAGAGGGAATAGTTTATATAAAATCCATATTCAAATGTAAAAGTTCAGAACATCTTGGTGGTTGTTGGTTTTAGATATTTATAAGATTGCTTCCTATTAGATGAATGTTGTTATAAGCAAAAGGATTAAGCCACTTTGGATGGCCAAATTTCGATTTCACAAAGAGTTGGATAACATAACATAAAGAAAAAGGATAAAAAGAAAATTAAAGAAAGCTAATTCAGTGGGCCATTTAGAAAAAAGAATGACGAATAAAAAAAAAGGGTTAGTATGGGACTACCAAGACATGCATAGGACAAACCAAACTAGGGCCAGTATGAAGTTTGTTTAACTTTACAACATGTAAAATGAAAGTATAAGAGAAGCTATTAACTTACTAACAAAAAACTGTAAAACTTTGTGTTTGGATATTTTCGATGAACAATCTCCAAACTTTGGTAATTCAAAGCCATCATAATGTGCCTTTTTGGTTTTTTCACTGACATGCTTTTTGTATTGCAGCTTTTTATGTATAAAGATACAGAAGAAGATTAAGATTATTAGCTCCTTTGATTTGATCCATTATGAGTCTTCCAATTTTTCATATATTTAAGACAATTTAACCCCTTTTGATTACTTGGTATAAGTATAGAAGTAATTTTCATTATTTAAGTAAAGGAATATAAAGAAATCATGGCTAGAATTTTTGCTTTTTCCTCGTGGATTCCATGTTCTAAACAAAGGGAAAATGGGTTGCATAACACATGGATCAATAGTAAACATTAGGAAAAAGATGAACATAGTATTTTCATCGAATACCTTGTCAGCAAACGTATAGAACTAAGCAGTAAGCAATTTGCACAAGGAATCAATCTTTAGTAACTGGGCAATTTTAGAGTTCCACATGTTAATTTCGTATTTACGTAAAAAAAAATAATTAAAAAAATAAATAATATTTGGATCTTAATTATTGAAGAGGTGCATTCAACAGGTATCATACCATCTTAAAACAGAGTATGGTTGAACACCAAAAAAACATAATTAAAGCGTCAAAACCCAAACAAATAAATATTTAAAAAAAAAATCAAAAAAAGGGCTTTCGAACCTACTAGCTTAGTAATGCAAGCGAAACAAATATCGAACACTAAATCAAATAAATACATGTCATAGACAGCAACTAAATAAAGTAAATAGAAGAATAATATGACTTACTAAAACACTAAAATGAATGACACACTTGCTTTGAACAACCTGATTGGAGTGGAAAACTCTAAAAAAAGAAGATTACTGAATAAACCCCAATGCGTACATATAATTGGAAAAGGAATATAAATGGAGAATAGAAGGGTTGGAGCATAATATTACTAGTGATTGACTGACGGTAGAGAAGGAGTTTAGTACTTTCTAACAGGCAATACAACAGAGAGATGAGGAAGACACTTAGTGAAATTTGGGGGTTGGATTCTTCGGATTCTTTGTGTTTTGATTTGTTAATCCTAAAACGGCGTCATTTTAAAGGAAAATAAATAAATAAAAATTAATATATTTTCCTTTATTTTTTGGGTAATCATAATGCAATTAAAATATAAACAGTCTAATATTAATTGTCATAGATATTGTAACACAGATTTGACCGAACATTCTAAGTTTTTTAGTGACAATTTATAAAAAAAATTTCACAAATTATCATAAAAATTAGAAGGGAAAATTTTTCTAAAAAAAATTACACTTTCTGTGACAAAGTGTTGTGACAAAAATCAGTTTGACACTATTTTATCTACCTCATTAAGGATTAAAGTCTAACACAGATTTTTGATACTAAATATATATGATTTGTAACAAATTGATTTTTGACACAAGGAAATTTGTCATAGTAGGTCAAATTTTTTGTAGTGATATATCATAGCCATGGCCTTCCGCAATTCCTTCTTCTTGGTCTTCTTTTTTGCTGCTTTTGCCATTCTAAGCAATATCAATGGCGGCCTAGCTGCTCGTCAACTTTTACAGACCACAACTCCACCAAATTTTCCAAAGTTGCCACCTTTGCCTATCATACCGAATTTTCTGAAGCCAACAACAACATTGCCCCCATTGCCTTCCATACCAACAACTCTGCCTCAGCCATATCAGCTGCCTAAATCCACTTTGCCTTCACTTCCCAGCTTGCCCTCCATCCCTACTACTCTCCCAAAGTTGAGCTTGCCTCCTCTGCCGACGACGTCGCTTTCGAACATTCCCTCCATCCCCACAATCCCAACAACAATCCCATCCATCCCTTTTCTCTCCCCACCACCTTCAAAAACTAGCCCTTGAAGATCATACATATTCATGAGTCTCAGCAATGTCATGCATGGACTTACTATCTATGTAGTTTGTAATCCTATAATTTGTGTTTGCTAGCTTTGTAATTGTGAGGGACAATCTTTGTGTGTTCTCTGCTATAAAAAATTAGTTTATCCGAGTCCATTTGATTTGTTTTGATGCATTTTAAATATTCTAGAAATAAACTTCTATTTTGTGATTTTACTAGTTTTTATATATATTTATGAGTCATGTGTGAGGCTCATTTGTACTAGGTTTTGTATCTCTGTTAATTTGTCTCTTGTAATTCACATTGTTTGTATTATTGGAGTTTCTTTTATGTACCACATTTATTTATTTTGAGACTGTAGTCTCCTATATACTTTATCACACTCTGGAAAATTTATTGTTGAATTGTTTTCCTGCCAATGAATTCCATTTAGACATCATATTATAATACTATTCTTGAATTTAGAGCTATATAGAGATCTCGTACTTTCATAATGACGTTAAAGCTATAGCTCCATCAAACTAGCTTAATTTATATCATGTTGCCTGCAACAAATACGGCTAAAAACAATTGCATGCGTTAAATAAAATTTCTAAAAATGAATGTAATTAACAATTTATGACAAAATTTTAACAAATATGAGGTTAATTTAGCGACAACAAAAGGACATTTGATTTTTTTGAAAATTAAAAGTAAATTATTTTTATATCAGTAAAAAGCAAAAGGAAAAGAAAATTCTATTAAATAGAGACAAAAATAATGAGAAAGAGACAGATAAATAGAGAGGAAACTGATCATGCTATTCTTATTATAGGTACCGTAATCTCTCTTTATAGTTATAATGATATACGGTTTAGTATCTAGAAATATAAAACCATTAGGCTTCCAACTAGGTAATAAAAAAAACCTCTGAATAACATAAACCTAATATACTTTAATAATGTCCACATTTTAAATCTCATATTTTATAATACTCTCGTATTTTAAGTCTCATTTTCATTTTTTTATATTGGTATTGTTAATGACCGATTTGGGGTTATTAATCTAATATATCTAAGAAAATGGACCGAAACTATTTATTGAGCCCACTAATGGGGTTTGATTCCATAGAAATTTGATTTTGGCATAATTTAGCCAATTGTTTATTCTGAATTTGTCTTTAAAAGTTATGAGTTCACATGACATAACAAGTCCAAATTTTAATTTTTATATCTTTTAAATGGGTCCATTTTAATGCAAAGAGTTTTGGACTTTTTAGTATTTTTTCACTATATGATCTAAGCCCAAAGAACTTTTTAATTTTCGGCCCCTTAAGCTTAGGAATGCTGATTTTGTTAAATATTATTTTTGCCTTTTCCTTTATTTTTATTATTTTGTAAGTTTATCTCAAAATATCTCCATCACATCACGCTGTTTCAAGAGAAAACTTACACTGTAAGCCCCTTAAAAAAGTAAAATAAAAGGGTAACGAGTACATTAGTTAAGAAAAAAATATATTTTAAAGGGGTTTTTTTTTATGTAATAACCAAGCCCAAAGGTTTTGAGGAAACGGATCAAAGCTTCAAACATTTTAGAATTTAGTTTATTTTTATTTTTTACATAAAAAAAAAAACACGTAACACTTGGTTATAGATTTTCTCACCCCAAAGTGAAAATGAAATCAGCCCGATTGAAATTCATTTATAATTTTATAAATTTATTGCGTATAGATTGATGTAGAAACCAATTTGAAGCTTTTAAATGGTGGGTCACTTTAAATTTGTTTGAAAAAATGTGTTTTAAGTGAGGTTTATATTTTTGTTTGTTGAGATTGATGATTATTTGAGGTGTCTCTAGACTTAAAATAAATATCTACAAAGCCATTGACTAATTGTGAACTCGTAGTCGCAATAACAAAGGAAGAAGATGAATTTCAGAACTTTTATAAAATTTTATGATCTCTTCAGAAGAGGTACAAAAATTTCTGAATTTTTTGAGGAAAAGGTTGAGAAATATATATATATATATATATATATTTTCTGAACCCTCAATAAATTTATGGTTTCGTTTCATATTTAGTTGCTTCTTCTTCTCCCTTTTACATATTTTAATGATTTTCTTTAAAAACAAAAACAAAAAATAGTTTTAAAACATATAAAATCAGAAATCTATTAGAGATTGGTTGTTTGAGTTTTTAATAGCCAATGGTAAGTTGGACATTAGAAAATAAAAAATGATAAGTTACAAAATGTTAAAAGGTTTGTTATATGTGTGCGTGTTTATATGTATGTGTATATATATATATATATATATATATATTATCAAATTCTTTGTGTTTTACTATTAAAAGAAAAGAAAAACCCTATGTTCAATTAAGCCTTTTAATTTTAAGTTTGGTTTCAATGTGGTCTGTATATCAGTTTTCTAAACTTAATTTTGTTTCAATCACACCTGCATAGTTAACTCAAAAGATCTATATTATATTTCTATCATCCCAAATAGACTGATGAACCTCCATTTTTTATTTTAAAATTTTTTAAGTTTATTTTACTCTCATGCCCTCTATTTTGTCATAAATTTCACGATGATATATATATATATATATATATATATATTTCTTTTCTTATAAAAAATTATTGTGATCTCACTGTTCTCATTATAACAATTAGAATTAAAATTCACTTGAAAAAAAAATGCATATATTTGGTCTAGACAAAACTAATTTGAAATTGGAGTCAATTAAACAAGAGACAAAGTTGGCAATGGGGTGGGGCGGGGCAGGGTGCCCCTCCCTGTCCTCGACAAGGATTTTCTCATCCCATTTTCAGTCCAATCCCAAATTATGGGGAGACAGGGTGGGGCGGGGAGGCAATGATATCCACATCCCGTGCTCTATTTGTTTTTTTTAATATAAATTATTAATATAATATATAAAATATAAAATATTAATATAATAAATGAAAATTAAAATATAATATATATATATATATATTGGGTGGTTCCAAAAAGGAGATATTGTGCTCTGTCCTCGCCTTCCCCCCCCTTGGGGCAGTTACTTTTGACCCAATTCTGCCTCGCTAATTTAATTAGGCGGGGAATCCTCGCGCCATTTGAGCTGGGACCCGATGGATGGGCCGGGCAGGGCCCAATTGTCATCTCTGGCAAGAGAGTCCAAAAATATAATTAACATACCAATATTTGGTCTGGACAAAACTAATAGCATGTCACTTATAAGTTCGAACTTTTAATAGTGATTCATTTCAAATGATATGGGTAGCATGCGCCAATAGATGTTCATCCATAGAGATAAAATTTCACTTTCATCTGCATGTAATAGGAAAACTAAATGTAAGTTTGCTTGTCAGTGTAATATTGCTTGTAATATAATGCAATACATACATCAAAGAAAACATACCAAGATTGTATTAATTTAATTACTAAAAAAACAAGAAAATAGAAAAGATTGTATTAATTTGATCATGTCTGTCCATTAAGTAATTGTGAATTTGAATACACATACTGATTAGAATAAAAGTTGTTATCTGACAATTGCAACATTTTCAATCTATGATTTATGGTAATCAAACTAGACAATTAATAAAAAAAGATTACTGTGCAAGCTTAACTAATACGATAGTAAACATAAATTAGTGTTGAAATAATTAAATACTAATCTCATGTGGTAATTAAATACTAACTTCCGGTTATGTAGCTGTGAAGGAAAGAACAGAACTTTTCCGACCTATACAATAAAAAATAATTTATCATGAACTTTGATGAAAACAAACAGACTTTAATAGACTAAAGATCCTAAAAATAAATATTTATTTGAAATTCAAAATTAAATAATTATAAACGGTAATAAAATAAGAGATTATTCCAACATAATGTTTACTAAGTTTTTATGATCGAAGATACTTGTTTGATAATTAATACAAAATGGATCGTTCATAGATTTTTTTTTTGTTTTCTGTGCACAATATCCCAATTCTAAAATTTGAAATCCTTTGACAACTTTGAACCTCATGTTTTTTATTTATTATTATTATTATTATTTATTTATTTATTTTTTATGAATAATAGTATAGACACACCATGTGCATAAAGATATATAGTATATTGAATCTGGCTTGATTACATGCTTGATTTTTTCTTTATAATTTGTCTAACAAAAAGAAAACGCAGGCACGTAAATTTACTACATATTAGATTAATAATAAATATATATTAATATATATCCCCTATTTATTCTTTTATTTATGCGTGGTATTTTTCTGGACAGTTGTCTCGGAGAATTATTGGCCGGTCGGGCAAATATCAGTAAAAATAAGTTTCTTTTAATTAACCATAATAAGAGTCTTCTCGCTTAAAATCAAGTTTTTAAATGAAGCCAATTCGACTCTTCAATCACACATCAAGGACATTCCTTGTTCACACCTGGGGGTGTGGCCTAGCGGAAAGGAAACCGACCGTTCCATCACACTCGCTTGCGAGAGTTGTGGTTCGAGTCTTGGCAAGCCCCGTTATTGCCTCTACTCAACCTTGCTTGAATCGTCAGGTGGAGGGATCTATGGGAGCCACCGCCTGAATCTGAGGTTGAAAGTGGAGTAGCAAGAAGGCTCTACCCACTAATAAAATCCTGGGCTGATAAGATCCATATCGAGGCCCTTTTTATTCATAAAAAAAAGGACATTCCTTGTTCAGTGTGTATATTATTAATGCATATATTGCATTCCTGTGAGTGGCTTCTATAATTGCTTCACAATTATGTCTATGATTATACTATGTGTAAACTCTATATGTAAATATAAAATGTTGTGGTTGTAATAATTAAGTATTAGAGAAGTTAATGGAATTGTTTCGATTTATTATTCTTTCTGTTCCAATAAAGTGGTAAATTATAACAGTGATTAATCAATTTGAAGAAAAGAATAACTAATAGAGTGTTTTTTTTGATAAAACTGAAGAACTTAGATTAAAATAGCTGCTCTTTTAGGCTATGTAGTTCATATATGCTAAAGCTGAATTACAATAAATGTAAAATAGACTAATTCACGCAAGGTTTAATAAAAATTAAAATTAAAAATAATAATATTATGTATTTATTTTTTTTTACCATAATAATATGATATTTAACTGTAATTTAGTATATATAAACTAGGTAACTATGAGATCATTTCTGCTTATATTAAACCGGTAAAATAGTAGTAGTAAGTAAATCAATCAAACACCATCAACAAGCTGGGAAAACATTGAAGGCACTACCCAAAACGTTTCAAGAGATATAGGAATTAGATGCCTTCGACGACGATCTTCCAATAAGTTGAATTCTTCCACTGCTACAACTTCATCATATTTAAATGTTATTTCCGACTTCTGAAAATATACATGTTGATAGTAGATTGGATTTGGCCTACAATATCCAACATAATTCGAAGCTAAAACTGAAATAGATTGATTATGCTTTTCGTCCAAATATATTGAATTCCCATCTAAGTTGTCAACTGGAACCAGACGCGGTACTTGTCCATTTGACTCTATCATCTTGTAAACCTTATATCTCTTATACTTACTTTTATACAAGATGCGTCTGCACACTACTAGAAGATCTCCAAAGGTGGTTTCCGAAAGAAAGCAATGTTCAAAATACATGGAGGAGCACTTTGGTGTAATATTTTGAAACTCGATGCGCCCAGAGCCGTTGTCACCACTGATAACATCCAAACACATAATTTCACTGTATGTGGAGACACCAATTATTTGGTCTTTATAAAAGATTAAGCTTTGAGCAGGAGAATAAGAATTGTTGGGAAGCTAAACCAAATTTAGTCTATTAATATATTTATGCATGTGTTTAGTAATTCTAAGAGTCAATTATGTATTTAATGTTTTATTTATGTTGCTATCTCATGAAACAAATATGTTATGTTTTTGTAAGTTGAGAAAAATATACCTCTGTTTTTTAGCCTCTGTCAAACTGGTATCAGAGCTTGAAGAAGATAAAAAATGTCAAACAACAATCCTGCTTTAGCTGTGCCACGCTTTAATGGAGAAAAGTTTGATTATTGGAGTAATCTTATGATGTTGTGTTTTGAATCTCAAGATTTATGGAGTTTTGTTGAAGATGGTGTACAACAACCAGAAAATGAAAATCAATTATCTGAAGTACAGAAAAATCTTCTCAAAAGCAGGAAGCAAAAAGATAGAAAAGCACTCTTCCAAATATATCAAGCAATTGAAATTTCAGTTTATGAGAGGATATCCAAGGCAAAAAATGCCCAGGAAGTATGGAAAATTCTGACAACAACATACTCAGGACAAGATCAAGTGAAAAAAGTTCGTCTACAATCTTTAAGGGCTGAATTTGAAAAGTTGGAAATGAAAGACAGTGAGAAAGTTGTAGAATATTTTACAAGGGTTAATTCCATTGTAAACCAGATGGCTTCAAATGGTGAGGTTCTTGAAACTAATAAAATTGTTGAAAAAATTCTTCGTAGTTTACCAAGAAAATTTGATCATGTAGTGGTTGCAATTGAAGAATCTCATGACACTTCAGCCATGTCTTTGGAAAATTTACAAGGAAGATTAGAGGCTCATGAATTTCGAATTAATCAAAGAAATCCTCAATCTGCTTCTTCTTCACATGATCAAGCTTTAAAATCTCATGTTTCATTTACTGGAAACCATGGTTCTTATAGAGGACGTGGAAGAGGTCGAGGACAAGGAAGAGGACGAGGAAGACAAACAGGTTTTCATGGTAGAGGCAGAGGCAATGAAAATCCAAAGTTTGAAGAGCAAAATCAATCTTCTCATAATTTTCAAGGAGGAAGAGGATTTGGATCTCATTCTCAAAGAGGTAAAAAAGGTTATATTGAATGTTTTCATTGTCATAAACCTGGACATAAAATTAGTGAATGTTGGAATAAATATCCAGAATTAAAGAAAAATGAAGTTGGCATGGTACATGAAGACAAATCTGAAAATTTTCAAGAAACACTTTTGATTGCTTGTGATGGGAATGTTGGTGATATTTGGTATTTGGATAGTGGAGCTAGCAGACACATGACTGGAAATAAAAATTTATTTTCAAGTCTTGTGGAAGTTAACCATGGACAGGTTACAATTGGTGATGCAAAGTCTTATAAAATTCATGGTGTTGGAGACATCACTTTTAAGACAAAATCTGGACAAATAGAAAGAATGTCAGAAGTGTATTATGTACCTGGGTTGCAGACCAATTTACTTAGTGTTGGTCATCTTATGAAGAAAGGTTTTGACATTCATTTTGTTGATAATATTTGCATCATGAGAAAGAAAAATCATTTGGTTGCAAATATTACTTTGGGTTCAAACAATTTGTATCCTCTCAAGCTTGATATTTTAAATGCCTCTTGTTTGTTTACTGCCAATGAAGAAATTTCCAAGCTTTGGCATAACAGATTCGGTCATCTAAATTTTTGAAGTTTGAAGTTCCTCTCCAGCAAGAATATAGTGCAAGGTCTTCCCAATATTGATATAATAAAAGGAATTTGTGAAGAATGTCAGTTGGGAAAACAATACAGAGAGCCATTCCCATCAAAATCATCTTGGGAGGCACATCATCCTTTGGAGCTTGTTCACACAGATTTGTGTGGACCTATTCAAGTCCCATCTCTTGGAGGTAATCAGTACTTTCTATTATTTGTGGATGATTATACCAGAAAAATATGGGTTTATTTTATGAAAGAAAAATCTGAAACTTTTTCTCATTTCAAAGAGTTCAAAGCCCAAGTTGAGAAATTTTCTGGTTTTCAAATTAAAAATTTGAGGAGTGACCGAGGAGGAGAATATTTGTCTACTTTGTTTGATGAGTTTTGTCGAAATCATGGTATTAGACATGAATTAACAGCTCGTTATTCACCACAACAAAATGGTGTGGCGGAAAGGAAGAATCGCACAATTATGGAAATGGCGAGATGCATGTTGAAGAAGAAAAATTTACCAGGTGAATTTTGGGCAGAAGCAGTTTCATGTGCAGCTTACTTGATCAACAGGTCACCCACAAGAAGTTTGGACAATATTACTCTAAATGAGGCATGGTTTGAAAAGAAACCAAGTGTTCATCATTTGAGAACATTTGGTTGCATTGCTTATTCACATATTCCAAGCACTTTGAGAAGCAAGTTGGATGATAAATCTGAAAAATGAATATTTATTGGGTATAGTGAGAGGACCAAGGCTTATAAACTCTACAATCCGAAGACAAAGAAAATTGTGGTTAGTAGAGATGTTCGTTTTGATGAAAAAGCTTCCTATGATTTTTCAGATTTATCAAGCTCATCCAATCTGCAGTTTTTTGAGTTTGAAGATAGTACATCTGATTTTTTTCAAGTTGGTACGGATGCTCCAAGGGAAGGAACTACTCAAAGGGAAGAGTTTCCACAGAGTTCACCATCTCCACAAGGAGGGAAGACAAGAAGCTTAAGAGATCTTTATGAGGTAACAGAAGAAATCAATGAGGAAAATCCAGTATTCTTTGCTTTCTTTGCTGGTGAAGATCCAATTTCATATGAGGAAGCATCAAAATATGAAAAGTGGACTCAAGCAATGAATGAAGAAATTAAAGCAATAGAGAAGAATGGAACATGGGAGCTCACTGTTTTGCCATAGGATAAGTCGTCTGTTGGTGTTAAATGGGTGTTCAAAACAAAGACTAATCCGGATGGCTCCATCAACAAATACAAAGCAAGATTGGTTGCAAAGGGATACAAGCAAAGAGAAGGGGAAGATTACAATGAGGTATTTGCTCCAGTTTCTAGACTTGACACAATTCGTTTGATTATTTCTTTTGCTGCCCAGAATGGTTGGAAATTATTTCAAATGGATGTAAAATCAGCCTTTCTCAATGGGTTTCTTGAAGAAGAAATTTATCTTGAGCAACCACCTGGATTTGTCAAAAAGGGTGAAGAAGATAAAGTGTACAAGCTCAAGAAGGCGTTATATGGACTAAAACAATCACCACATGCATGGTATAGTCGGATTAATGATTATTTTCAAAAGTATGGTTTTGAGAGATGTCCATATGAGCATACACTTTATATCAAAAGAAATTCAGAAGATGGTTTTATTGTTGTAAGCCTCTATGTTGATGATCTTGTTTTTACT
>CM017574.2:17735317-17832060 GCA_007844105.2 Rhamnella rubrinervis | reverse complement strand
TAAGGGTTTCCCTCCCAGTCAAAAGCTCAAGAAGAACCACCCCAAAGCTGTAGACGTCACTCTTCTGTGTTAGTTGCCCAGTCATCGCATACCTGCAAAAAATTTTGCAATTCAATGAATATTTTCATTGCTTATTCACCCAAAACAAATAATAAAATAAACAAAAAAGGACAGTGTTGGATTGTAGGCACAATCCACAATCCAAATCTTTTGAAAACGAACATTGATTGGTTAGTCCAACCATCGATCATTTCCATTTCTACTTTAACTACATTTCATAGAGAGAGAGAGAGAGAAGAAGGGGGGACCACAATATATCGAGGATAACTTTGGGGATAGAATAAATTCTAGTCAACACAAAACTACAAACAAGATCCAACTCAAATTCCATAAATAGAATACTTATTAAACATAAAATTTGTCCCTTTACAGCCTTATTATTGTCACCATCCTTTCAAAACCTTTTCTTTCTTCTCAAAGTTTAAGGAAAAAAGTTACGTGAAGATCAAATGAAACTGTATTGAATCACTTGGAGGTCAAAAAGAAAAACGTATGATATTAACAGAGAAGTACGCAGTAGACTGCATGCCGAACAGGTAGAACCAAGTAAAACTCATATATATAATGGAACCGGATAGATCTGAAAAGGAGTCTCAGAAACATTACTCTGGTGCATGATAACCAAAGGTGCCCAAAACTCTGGTAGAGTGGAGTCGAGCAGCCATGTCGGGAGCCTGATTCGAAAGATTAAAATCTGCAACCTTGGCTTTAAAGTTTTCAAAGAGAAGCACATTGCTAGATCTGATATCTCTATGAATAATGGAAGGTTGCACCTTCTCATGCAAATATTCCAACCCCTAGCCGCATCAACTGCAATCCTCACCCGCTGCATCCAGTCAAGAGTGGGACCTGGTTGCGCTCCTTGAACTCCCTTTCTACCTAGAATTGGAATTTGAATTCTTATCAATATAATGTAATTTTTATGGGAAATAGAAAGTCAAAATTAATGTATTTGCATACCATGCAATATATGTAAAAGATCCCATGGTGGCAAATTCATATACATAGGACACGGAGATTTCCTTCAACACAGTAACCAAGCAATTCCACAAGATTTTCATGCTTCATTCTAGAAACCATTGAAACCTGAAAGTATAGGTCATGGTTACAATCAGATACACTAAGAAACTACAACTCACCCCAATCAAAATAGAAAATCATGCAATAACTATATTTTGAGCTGTAAATTTGTAGGCATACCTGGGTTAAAAACTCAACATTTGTCTCAGGCTCAGACGAAACGTCAAGTTTTTTCACAGCCACAGCTTTACCATTGTTAAGACTTGCATAATACACTCTCCCATAGGATCCTTCACCAATCAATGCCTTGGATCCAAAGTTGTCAGTCTTCTCTTTTAGTTCTTCGAGACAGAGCAGGAACCTCAATAGGTGGGGCTGCTTTTTGTACTTCAGGTTTCACGGGAGCTGATACCTTTGAGCCCTTTTGGTTCCCTAAAAATGCATAAAATAGGTCACCCAATAGTTAAAATACATTTGATCATCAAAACAAAACAATTTAAACAATCTGCAAAAGTGAGTAGGAGTAAACAAAAGCCAAACATGTTACCAACATAAAAGGTAATAAAAAAAAATGACTTCTTGCAGATGTACTCCTATTTCTACCCTATTAAATTCATAAATAATACAACTACCTTGACTGACACAAAATACAGAAGTTACAAAAGGAAAAATATGCTAATCTGTTACATTAGGAAAAATAACTCTGTTGAAAAACTTTTCAATATTTCTTTTAATAGATCAAAGTATGGCATTCTCCTAATGAACGTAGCTTTTACGCAATAATATCATTATAATGTGGCATTTGTACTTGAAAAACATAACAATAGTAATCTACTGAATAAACAGACATAAAGAACAGTCCGAAAAACAAACTGACATTGAAGGCCTTAACATTGAACCTTTGTTTACTAATTGTGTACGAATTTTGCATTTAGCTGATATCCAAGGTTTTTTGTTTATTCTTTTCAATTCAATTGACAAATAAGTTTTCCATTGTTAAAAAGGTAAGTTACAGACATACCATCTGTATAATTCCCCGGGCTCTTCAGCTGCTCACTTTCATGTGCTTGGTATGACTCTTCAACTTGACAAGTACAACAAAGCCACTTACGCATTCTGTCTCTCTTCCTCTGAGATGTATCGTCTCCAGCACTTGTATTGTCTAGACGTAAAAAGTAACCAGGAGAACGGGCATATGCCTGCACAGTGCCACAAAAGATGAACTTAAACTCCTCTAGATATACTTTTTGGTGAAATGGGTGGGTATCTTAAATTACTGCTCATGAACAGGAAATTTTAAGCAAGAAAAATCCCAGCAAACAAAATATTAGCTAATAGTAAAGCAGCCTAAATTCCACAAGGTATTGAATAGAAATATATTTCAAGCAATCTGACTTTCATTTGGCAACTTAGCCAATTCTATCCGACGACAGTTGGTCAAGCCAATCCAAATCACAGAAATAGCAACCTAGAGCCAAAGGATCATAAATACAGAGGTCAATGTAGCCAGATCCTAGACCTATGATACCCCAAATTAACAGTTTCCAAATTTAACATGTCGCGTAGAAGCTAAAATTTCCACAGAAGTGTCAGACAAAAGTTTGTAGTTGTATTTTTAACCATGAAACCAATTTGGAACTTGGCCTTCAGAGATGAAAAATCTAAAACTTTAGAAAAGATCAAATAAATCCACCAAAAAAGGCAAGACAAGAAAAGAACAAAACAGAAGTGATAAATCAAATTTCCAACATGCAGGCCTACTGAAATAATTCAGGTAAAATGATACTTGAAATATACTTCAATTTATTTATTCAATGTAAAATTTTAGAGATTACTGGTAAAAGGAAAATCAATCTTAATTATGAATTATTGGTAAGAATCAAACAATTACCATAACAATTCAATATGCAAAACAACGAAATTGTAGCAATTCCAATCTCCTATCATCAACCAAGAAAACACAAAAGACAGTGAAAGAGACCCTATAACTCTTACCTTATAGTCTCCGCTCTCCATCAGTAAAGAACAGAATTCAATTTTACAATGTCACCCAAAAAAACCGACGAACGCACAATTATCAAAATCGAAAACCCAGAAATGAATCGATCCCAATCACCCAAAAAGAAAAATCTCAAAAATCAAAACCAAAACGCTCAAATACAAATTGCATACGAATCCCCCAAAGATGTCCCAAATTTATTTCCTCAAACATCAACAAATTTCCTCTGAAAACAAACAAAATAAAAGCCAGCGAAAACTTGAATTGTGTATTGTAACAAAGTAAACCCAAAGAAAATAAATAAATAAATAAATAAAATTGGGGCAGAAAACTGAAATTACTCAAATATATGGGGAAAATTAGCCCTAGATCGATCCCGAAATAACAGCAACAGCCAAAAGAAAAACCAGAAAAACAGAGAAATGAAAACGAAATACCTCTGGCTTTTATCTCTTCCTCTCAATAACCCCCCTCTCTCTCTCTAGGGTTTGGTGGGTCTGTGAGATTAGGAAGACAAGGTGGGGGATTCGGTGTTGCTTTTTCCGTGGATTGGAATAGAGAGAGAGAGAGAGAGAGAGACAGAGAAGCAACGCGGGGATGAACAATTTTCTGTTGGATTTTAATAATTTCCCAAAAAAAGGTAAAATTCCTCAATTTCTAATATAAGCTTTAGAGAGAGAAAATCGTCTCCATTTTGCCTCTTTCCACTCTGTAAATTAAAGCTTTGTTTGTTTGTTTCCTAATTTTCTTTTCTTTTCTTTGCCAAAAAGAAAACAACTTTAGGGCGGTGGGAAAAAGCACAAGCCAAGTTCTGGGTTTACCCAAACGCAGCTCTTCTGTTTTTTGGAAGCATATTTTTGTTATTATTATTATTTTTGTCTATTTTGTATTAAATAAAAAAAATAGATTAATTATATTTATTGTTAAGTATAATATTAATATGGTCCTTATATTTTTAATTTAAATAATTATAATATTTACGCTTTCTATTAAAATAAAATAAATATTTTTATTAAAATTTTCTGTCAAATTTAATAGATTATATTATATCAGAGTTCAAATAAACATTAAGGTAAAAATTTTTATTGTTATTTTTTAATTAGGAAGGTAAATAATTTATTTAATAAGATAATTTTTTAAAAAATAATAATAAAAAAATTCCACTTGAATGTTTACTTGGACTTTAATATAAGGTGTAAGGATTATAATTGTTCAAAATGAAAATGTAAAAACGGAATTGACACAGCACCTAAAACATAAAGATGATAAATATAATTAACTTAAAAACAAATTGAATAGTTGGCATTTTGGGTATGTAAATGAACGAATAAAATAAGATTAAAAGAAAGGAAAAATATAATTCCATTGGAGTTCATATTTCTAAACTAGTCACAACTTTGAAAAGGTTGAGTACAAAAGTTTATTAATATATTTCCTTACTTATCCTTTAAAATATGAATTCGAATTAGCATACTTTTATAGAAAACAATTTTCCAATTAAAACGGTTTTTAAGAAGTATTTATTAGGTGCTATGGTTTTTTTCCCACAAAAAATACAGTTACTAGCGAAAGAGTATTTAATAAATTTCCAGTTTTAAAAAAAAAAAATCATAAAAAGCATTGCTATCTTCTTTCTTCAAATCGTTTTTAATTTAATTACCAAAAAAAAATCGTTTTTAATTTTATATCATGAAAATTGGGATAATTTCATCTTCACCTTGGAATATACAATTAAAAAACATTAAAAGTGGGATAATTTCATCCTAAACAATATATTAGGACAAAGTTTCAAGTATTATTTAATTAGCTTGAGTTGTAAATTTTTTTTATTTATTTTTTAATATTTAGCAAGTTGGGATTTTAAAATTTAAATCTCTGTCATCATTTTTTTGATATTGATGTAAAAAGGATAAGAAAAAATTAACATGTAATCTACTTACCCACTGATTTCTTACCATAATTAGAAAAACATAACAGGACTACCCAACACCCTGATATGTTTTATGATTGTATTGGGAAATCTTGAAAATGAAAAAACAAATAATAATAAAATGAAGGGAGGTGCTAGACATTTAAAATTTTGAGCTTCTAATTATACATAAGTGTCATTCAGTAAATATTAAAAAAGTAAAATATTTTATAAATTTACAACTCAACCTAACTAAATAATATTTGGATTTTTATACCAAATAGTGAACCAAAATTTATTTTTTTTAATCAAGCTAATTTGAAAATTTTCAAAATAACTTTTTTAAAATATGTTAAGAATTTTAAATTTTAGAATTCTAAATGACATGATATTTACCATATCATAGTTCTATCATAAAATATAAAAGAATTTACATCAAACTATGTTAAAAAACATTTTTATTTTTTTTTGACTAAAATCTTAAAAATGAACCTTACAAATATAATGCTTATAAAATTATTTCATATCAATTTCAGACCGCTAATAATATAAAAAGTATTATTTATTTTTAATTAAATAAATTGAAAATTATCAATGACATAGCAATTTGGAATGTATTTGTGATCTCAAAATTTGAAATCCCAAAGATTTTCCTAACTTTTTTCTTCAATATTTGTTGATATTATATTTGTTATGTTATTTAGAATGTATTTGGAATCTAACATTTTCTTGTACCAAAACATATGCCTAAGTAGCATAATTATATTCACAAAAAAAAACAAAAAGTAGCAAAATTATCTCAAATGCATCCCACATGACATGAGATATGTCAGTGTCATATTAGAAGTTAAGAATGTTAAAAAATATTTTAATTTTTTTACTAAAATGGGAACCCTCAAAATATAATAGTTATAAAATTATTTTATGTTAGTTTTGTACCCAATGATGATATACAAAATATTATTAATTTTTTTAAAAAAATTTAGTTAAATGAGTTGGAAATTATGAATGACATATAATTTATTATGTCATTTGAAATGCATTTGGAATTCCATGTATTTTTTTCATATTTTTGTTTTGATAGATTTTTATAAAAAAAGAAAAAAGAAAAAAAAAGCAAGTAACTGGTTAATTGATATATATATATACATATTATATATATATATATATATATAATATAATATTGTACTAAGATTATGTTTAAAGTTTTGAGTCAATGAGAAAAATAAAAAAACAAAAACGTGTAGTTTTCATTATTTGCTTGAGATAAACTTATGAAGTAAATAAAAATGTACTGTAAAATTTATGAAATAACATTTTTATGTTCTTCATAAGTATGCAGGTATACAATTTTCTTTCTCAATTCATAGTGAGGTAAAAGATCCTTAACACAAGGGGAAAAAAAAAAACACACACACAATAGTTAGATTCTAAAAGGGAAAATCACCTCACGCTAGTCTATTGTAAACAGAGGTATAAAGGTGTGTATAGAATGTTTATTGTACTATCTAAATAGCAACTAGCGATACAGGCATCAACATATTCCAAATTAAATTATGTTTGCACCAACCCTCAATTATTATTTTATTTTTTAATTTATTATTATTATTATTATTATTATTCTTTTTGCATTAAGCACCCTCAACTATATTATGATTGCACTCTGCATCCTTAATTTTTTTTTTCATGTCCTGTATATTGTACTGCATCATTGGGATCCTTATCTTTATTATTATTATTATTATTAAATTTATGACAGCTCAATTAGGCACGTGGACAATTTTACAAGTGTCATATGAGACTTCTATTAAAACTGACAAGACTTCTAAAATGTTTCTCATATTTGAAAAATATGAATATTTATATTAGTAAAAATATTAAAAATATAAAATATAAAAATTTATTAAAAAAATAAAAAAATTTAATAAAATTTTAAAATATATTTATTTATTAAATACTTTATTAGTTTAATTATAAAAATTTAAAAATAGATAAAAATTATATTTATCATAATTAAAATATCTATAATACTCATTGATAATGATAAAAATATTATATTTAAGTAATAAATTATTCGTGATGGAAATATTACAGAAATATTAAAATTTTTGATAGAAATTAAAGAAATTATATATATATATATTATTTACCAAATATCCCATCCATGTTATTAAAAAACTGAAATTTTCATAAAATTTTATGAAAATTTTTTACTTTTTCATCCTTGCTCATAGGTAAGATTATTGGAATTGGCAATGAACAATTCGAACTGAAACTTATTGTTGATAGATCTATTACAAATTTAAAAGAAAAAATAAAAAAATCCCAAAGATGCAACAAAACATACTTTCATATAAAACTTTCTCATACAATGTTAATGAGAATAATTTTCGAATATTAAATTTTTTTTATTAAACCTCTTTCCATTTCCTCACCTTTTTGTCTCAAATTTAAGTGAAAAACTGAATGTGTTAAAATAAGCAAAAATAATTCCTTCTATTTCCTTCATTTCTACTCTCTTTTTTTTCTTCATTTCTACTCGTTTTAAGCATGCAAACAAGATAGTTAAATTATTTTATTTCATTTACCTCATATTTCATCAATCCGAAAGGCTAGTGGAAGAAATAGGGGGGCTTAAGGGATGGAGTTTAGAGAGGATCTTAACAACTACTAACAATTCCTTAATATTTGATGAATTGTAAAAGTGAAAATCTTTATCAACTAGTTATAAACTTATAATTACAGTTTAATCTTTAATATGGTTTCAATTATACCAAATAGGAGAGCTCCTTCTACTTCTCCACCTCCCTCCTCTCTTTTTCTTCCGCCTCTTATTTCCCTTAACAAAGACAAAAAGTAAACTAATCACACAAAGTTACCAAACGGCACTAAATCATTGGTTGTATTTTTGTTAAACTTGGTGAGAGATAGGTGGTATTTTCCCAAAATTTAATTAACTTTTTTCTTTTTTTTTTTTTCTCTAAAGAAATAATCAAAGAGAGCCTGCAAAATAAGCAAAGTTGCAGCTCATTGAGATTCTAATGATGGGAAATAATATGTGGGACCAGGGGTGACTGGGGCCCCGCTTAGGAATAATATAGCGGGGGAATTAGTTTAAAAGAGTGAGGTGTCTGTTATACATTGGAGGCCCCACTTAGACGGCCACTCTGTCAATCTCCAATCGATAGTTTAACGATTATTTCCACTTCTAAGGCAACAGCGATGCATAATATCAACACATAACAGTGCTTTCTTAGTATGAACGGTGCTTTCTTAGTATGAACGGTGCATATATCCATTTATTAATATTTTATTAAATAAACTGTAAAATTATATAATTTATATTAAATAGCAATATTTTTAATATCAGAGAATAAAAAAAGACAAGAAAAAAGAAAAACAGACTAGCTTCTAAATAATATATAATAGCTTATCTGAGTTGGAAAAATTGATTGACGTTGACACTTACAATAAATATATCAAAGTTTGATGTTTGCCATTTACACAAATCATGGTCGATAGAAGACGCATGATTGAGTTGGCCCCACCACATTGTGGCCTTAAGTGGAGTGAGTTATTCTCATAGATAACAGGTCCAAGTGTCGGCAAAATACACGACAACAAAAAAAAATATTAATTGAGCAGCGCAGCTTGTTTTCTTATTGATCTTATAATATATTAATGCATCTCCGTAGATCCTATTAGTATACGTCATCTCCCATACTAAAGTAAAATATCAATATATAATAGTATTCTAATAAGATATATTAAGATATAATAATGTTATATTTAATATTTTTTTAATTAATTTATTAATCTCTTATATTTTAATATTAATTTATAAATATATTAAGATTTATAAGTTAATATATATTAAGATTTAATTATTGTTGAATATTTTCATTAAAATAAAAAATAAAATTTATAGACCATAAATTGTTTTAAGTATTTTTATAATGGAATGATTATCATAGTTTCTACTATATTATAATATATTTTAAGTATACTGTATCTCTATCTATATTTTATACAAAAGACAATACTGTTTATATATATATAAATTATTATTTAATATATATATATATATTTTAATTTCATGTAGAGAAATAGTAAATAAAGTTTTTGTTTAATTTGACTTGTTGTTAATGTAGTATACTAAATAAAAAAAAAAAGAAGAAAAGAAGAAAGAGGATATCTTATTGTAATAAAACTCTTAATTAATTTAACCATGAGACTTAGAATTATTTTTTATTTTTGTTGAATGTAATTATTTCTTCTAAAATAAGATATTTACATTAATTTTTTATAATTTTTATTATTTCACTTTTATTTGTATGTGTAAAATTTAACGATAGAGATATTTTTGATTGGTTGTTGAAGTAGATAAATGAAAACGTTATGCATTAATGAAGTTTTAAATCCATGAGGCTGCTTTTGCACACGCTTTAAGGAATGACACTGCTAAAATTTGACATAATTTTAGCATTCTTGTTAGTGTGCCAAGAGTGATTGATAATATTAAAATTGGATATTGTCATTATTTTTAACGTCCTGTATTGAAGATGCTCTTAGTATAACTTAAATAAGAGAGAAGTGAACTCAAAACAAGTTAGTAAAATTACATGCATACCAGGTAGTGAATACAATTTTGATTACGTTTTTGGTACTTCAAGGAATCTTGTTAGCATTGTGCATTTCAACTTCAATCCAATAATATGATTCTAAATGATAGGGGTTGATACACTTTTCCACCCCCTAATTTTATTTAATTTCCATTGAGGCACTCTTAAATTTTATATTTTAATTAAAGGTTTCTGGCACCAATATTTTCATATTGTCTCTAAACTACAAAATTATCATCAATGCATTATAAATTTTAAAAAAAGTTGTAAATTATTCCCTGACTCATAAATTAAGTATTTTCCAGTAATGGTTCCCTAATTCATAAATATAGCATTTTTTTAGTTGTTCGGATGAATTTTTTTCTTTTTATATCAAATGCTAAGGTAAGTGACAATAGATAAAAAATAAATTAATTTGACTCACTCACAGAAAAAAAAATTAAAATAATTAAAAATAAACTATGTTTTAAGATAATAAAACTCTATTTATGACTAGGAAAATAATAGGTACCAGTACCAATTCCATAGCTCAAAAGACAATTTGCAACTTTCTAAATAGTTTATGAGACATTAATGCCAAACACCCTTTAATTAAAGCTCTTTAATTTAAATTTATTTTGATTAAAATCTTCTAGTTTCAAGTTTGTTTCAATTAAAACTGTCATTAAAGTTGACGAATCCATTTGTGGATGACTAGAGCAACATCGTTTTGGTCTCTTAATTATGATCAAAATGACGTTGTTACAGCACCATTTCTCCACTATTCTTCTCTCTATCACCTTCATTTTCCTTATCTTCTCATTGTTTGAAGTGAGAAAAGTTAATTTGAAAATTGATCTCCTATATATGGATATGACATTGTTTGAAGATCTTTTCATTGTTTAAATATGTGTGTTTGATCTCCTAAACTCCTACATAACGTTGCTAAGTTATCTTGACAAACTATTACGTGACATTATTAGTGGGGGCAATAAAGAAAATGCATGTATTTTTTTGAACCCGTACTGTTCACTGCATCACGCCTACATTCTACTCCAATGTTACTCAAGATAACTTAGCAACAATCATGTTGGCCATCAATATTCATATTTGATCTCTTACATAATGTTATCTTGAGGAACGATTATGTAACACATAAATTAGATAGGAGCAAAAAAGGAAATGAATGTATATATTGTTATACACACTGCTCCTAATATTGTTAATAATTTATAATATCATGAAATATGTTTGCTTTAAAATTTGGAAAGTATTTTAAGTTTAAAAATTTATATCAGCAATGCATTATAAATTCGAATAAAAAGAAAGAGTAGGAAAGAATACTGAAGGAATAAAGATGTAATAATTAAAGAGAAAGAAAAATAAACAATAAAGAAAGTTGGACCTCACTACCTATTGTGGTTTTTTTGGAATTGACTTTGAGCAAGTAAAATTTATCTGTTTAATTTGTTTTATAAAATAAAGAAAAATAAAAGTCAAAGTTGTAAACTGAAATCAAACAAGTTTGGAACACATTCTTGTAATTTTTGATATTCTAAATAAGAAATAGCTCATTGGAAAAAAATACTAAAAAGAATTAATTGGTTTTATCTTTGAAGTAATACAGCCTGGTCCAACTAATATAAACTTTTTTTTCTCTCTATTAACTTATAATTTATAAAAAACCCAGCTATAGAAAGAGCAAACTAGATGACTGAGTTCAAAAATCTTTACACCCAAAACACCAAGAAAAAAAAATTATTAAAATTTATGTGAAATCCACCTTTCAGTTTTATTCAAGCCAACAACTATGTACATTAAATTAAGGATAACAATTCAATTATGCTTTAGTGGCAGGCCTATGATACTAGATCAGAAGAGCCAACGCATTTAGGATGTAGTTTAGTGGTAAGAAAATAATCGAGTTTTTATATTTATTTGTGAAAATTATAATTTAAATCTTGATAAACTCTTATTAAGGTACCAGATGTACTTAATTTTGTTAAATATCAAATGAATAAAAAACTATTTAAAAAATAAATTTACTGTTCTCAACTCTTATATAATTACATAGCTGAACTGATTCATTTCAAAATACTTTTTAATTTATAAAAAATTATAAATAAAAAGACGAGAATAGCCAACCGTGGTTTTTATTTATTTATTTAAAATTTCAAAATCAACTGTTCTCATTTACTTTTTCTAGGAAGATTCTTGCTACAGCTTTGATCACTCTCAATTAATTCCCCCTCCCAACCATTGAGGGAACTTTTTGAATGTTGCAGACATTACAAATGATGACACAATGGGTTTGGCTTTTGCTCTGGCGACGGTCAATGAGTTTGCTGGGTTTATTCTCATGTCAAATGGAATGACACCTTGTTATTATTATTTTATTTTGGGAAAGACGACACCTTTTTGTTTATAAAGAATTAGGAGTTTGACTTATATCATTAAAATGTTGTTTAGCTTACATGTGGATTTTAGACATATTAAGTTATGAGATTCGGGATTTTAAAGATAAATTTGTTTGAAATATAAAATTTGGGAGGTGACATTCGCATTTCACAAATCAACTTTACAGTTTACACACCCCACTTTGAATTTTTAATTTTTCAATGAACTCTTTTATTCTTACGTTGAAAGCAATCTATTTATAATTAAGAATAATTGTAAGATAAATACCAAATTTATGTCTTATTGATAATGAAAATTGATCGTTATAAAGTAGGGAGGCGTTATGTGCACTCCACAAAAAGGAGAAAGTATCTTATGTAATAATGGCACCAATTAAAATTAATATATCTAGGTGATATCACTTTTTTTTTTAATTAAATCAATAAATTCTTTTCTCTTGAAGAATACGAATATTTTTGTCTAAATTACTCACAAATAGAACTCAATAAAAATAATTAGAAAAAAATATGTCTTTCAAATAAGAAAGATCCCTTATTAGTCTAATCAAATAATTATGTATCCTTCATTAGTCTAATTAAATAATTAATACTAAATACTAAATTATATCAAGTATAATTAATTGTCTCGACTGTTGCAAAAAAGTCCTTTTCAAGAATAGTTCCTCGCTTGTCAATCTTCCACTATGAAGTCAACTTCACCTAACTTAGACTCTATCCACTCTCATACTAAATGTAAAATACAACTGGATATTAAAGACCTTAATATTAAATTGGCAGGTCTTTTCGGACCAATTGTTACTAACTTTTTGTTTTGACTTGATATTGTTAGAAGATTACAATATTAAAAACTTAATCATCTTCCGTTTTAGTATTCTTTTGACATCACATCTATATAAATTCTAGACAACTACTCACAATCAAATTATAATTCTATAACAATTTTGTTTTGATCACCCTCTTTGTTGTTCATCATCTCCATATCCCTCACAACCAAACTATAATGCTACAACAATTTTGTTTTGATCATCCTCTTTGTGTTCACCGTATCCATATATCCATATCCCTCTTTTTTGACAAAAGACCCAAGGAGCAATAGAAAACTTTTAAAAATAAAGGAGAAATACATTAAACATAAAAACTACAAAATAAAGTTCAACAGGTCTAGGAGACTATTTCTATTACAACGTATTCTATTGCAACATCACTAAATCAACCTATAGTATCTTAATCATATGAGATTGATCAACCTTTACTTCTCCCGTGTTTGATCATCCTTCCTAGTCTTGAATACTTCAAAAATGGGTTAACTCATAGAAATTGCGACAATCAAATAAAAAATTAGCTTGCCAAAATCAAATTCTAATTCAATTTAACTTCACTTCTCTACGATGAATATAAAAAAAAAAAAAAAATCAATATACAAACTTCGCTTCTCTACGACGAATGAAGATTAATTTTGAAGTGTGTATGTGCAAGCAATAAATATTGTAAACTTCCCAAAAATTTTAAAAATGAGATGAGACAGTTCTTTGAAAGAAAGTGTAAGAGGTAGTCAAATTAACTTGATCATCTTGATCTCCATTTAAACCTTCTTAAAACATCAAACTCCCTTTTTTTTCTTTTTTAATTACATAAATCTTTTACTCTAACACTGAGGTAGCCTATTTTTTCAAGATAGATTATCCTTTACATATTAATAATACAAATGCCCAAATTACTCATAAATAGTTTTCATATTATAGTGTAGGTAATTTTTTATGACTCTAGAGCCTCACTACTTTTTGAAACAAAAGTATGCGATAAGATGTTTGATATATAATCAAAGCTCAAACTATTCTTTTATTAACTAAACTTAATTGCCTATACTTTGAGAACTAACTCATAAGACAAAATATTACAAAAAAGTACACAAATATTTTTGTTCAAATTTATCTACACATAATAGTTGTAACAATTTTCAAGTTCAAGAATTGATAAAATAAATTGTGCACAGTAAAATAATATCAACAAAAACACTGAATACTTAATGATCTTCTAAGTGTAATAGTCTAGATGCATCAAGAGATTTGGTAAAATTATCAGCAGGATGGTTTTCTGTTGCAACATAATCCAAAAAGATAGTTTTACTCTCAATTAATTCTCTTATGGAATGATATCTAATATCTATATGCTTTGTCCTAAAATGTTGTACAAAATCTTTTAAAATGTTTATGTTGCTAGTATTATCACAATAAATAGTCAAAATATCATGGACGATACTGTAGTCCTCAAGAATTTGTTTCATATAGAGTAATTGGATACAACAGCTACTACCAACTATGTACTCAACTTCAACAATATATAATGTAATTAAATTTTGCTTTTTGCTATGCCATAAGACAATATTGTTTCCGAGAGAGAAACATCCACTAGTTGTACTTTTCAGTCATCAGCATTTCCTACTCAATCATTATCATTGAAACTTACAAGAATAGATTTAGTGTCTTTGGTGTACCAAATACTAAAATTACAAATTAGATTGACATATCTTATAATTATTTTTACAGCAGATATATGAGATTATTTTAGATTAACTTGATATCTTGCAAAAACACCTACACTAAAACAAATGTCAAGTCAACTTGTAGTTAAATAAAGAAGTCTATCAATCATAGTTCTAAATAAACTCGGATTTACATAAATATCATGTGCATACCTAGATAGCTTCACATTGGTACCCATTGGAATATTCATGTTTTTTTGCAGTCTCAAAATCAAACTTTTTGACCAAGTTTTGGACATACTTACTTTTCGAGATAAAAATCTCGTCTTTTAGTTGTTTAGTATGCAAACTAAGGAAAAAAAGTTAGTTCACAACTAAACTAATTTCAAATTCTTTCTTCATTTGATTAACAAATTCCTACACTTAAGATTCATAGGTTTAGCCAAAAACAACATCATCAACATAAATTTGAGTAATTATATATTCAGATTTAAATCTTTTGATGAATAAAGTTGGTTCTTTTGTACCGATCACCCATAAAATTGTATATAAGATTGTAAATTATCACATAAACTATAAAATTGATACTAATACACATAAATTTTAAAAATAGTTCCAAATTGCTCTCTAAATTTCAAAGTTGGCACAAATACCTAATGAACTTTAGGTTTAGTTGCAAATTGCCCTATAACCTATAAAATTAGGACCAACTTTAGCAATAGTTGCAAACTACCCTGAAATCATAAATGCTAATATTTTTAACTATTTAGATGTATATATATATATATATATTAAAGGCTAATGTAAGCAGTAATTGGTGAAAAATAAATTAGTCTATATTATTCATGCCCTAAATTTTTTTTATAAACAATTAAAAAAAATATCATGTTTAAGGTAGAAATACATGCGTTTATGATTCAGGAGCAATTTACAATTATTTTTAAAATTTATGGGGTATTGATACTAATTTTATAGTTTAAGGGACAATTTACAACTATTTGTAAAGTTCAAGGGATAATGGTGGTAATTTCATAATTTAGGGAGCAATTTGTAACTGTTTATAAAATTTAGAAGTACTAGTGTCATTAAGGGACAATTTACAACCTTTTGTATAGTTTAGGGGACATTAATACAAAAAATTCAATAAAGTTTAATAAATTCCTCCTCTTTTGTAGCTTTTATCGACTATTAATCTCTTACACCAAGCTTTGAGAGCTTGTTTCAACTCATACAAAATCTATTTTAACATACACATGATTAGAGTACTTGGGATCCTCAAATTGCTTGGGCTACTTAGCAAAATCTTTCACATTTAAAAAACAATTAGAAAGGCACTCTTAACATCGATTTAAAATAATTTGAAATTCATCCAACAAGATATAGTAAGAAGAAGTCAAATAAATGCTAATCTAGTAATTCGGGCAAAAATTTCTTCAGTGTCTATTCCTTTAACCTATGTATATACTTGAACTACAAGACTGACTTTATTTCTAACAATATTTCCAAATTAACTCATTAATTTACTTTTAAAAATCCACTTAGTCCTAATAATGTTTGTATTATCTATTCTAGGGACTAAACTCCACACATCATTCCTTACAAACTATTCTAACTTTTCTTGCATGAGTTTAATCTAAAATGCATCATTCAAAATCTCTTTAGTATTTTTTGGTTCAAAGCGAAGTATAACAAGCAAAATTTACTAAGTTTACATACCTTCTCCTTGTGACCATGCTATTATCAAAGTTAACTATGATAAAATCTGAAGGATGATTTTTCTTTACCATAGATAATGGTTCTTTCTTAACTGAATCATGAACATTGACAATTAGTTGAACTTTCTCCTCTCCGATTTGTTCTGCAGCATCCATTTCTATTGCAATATCTATAGCCAGTTACGACATCACCTATGACACTTGTTTCTTGTCCAGCATCATTATTCAGCTTAATGATTTCTTCTCCCTTTCGAGTAATCTGTAATTTTTTTAAAATTTTCAACTTTAACAATGACAGATTCCATAATAGTTTTGAGTTCTCATATTATATACATAATAAACTCTATTGGTATTATAATAACCTAAGAACACACTTTCATTACTCTTAAAATAAATTACGAAGATGCTCATGATTATTGAGAATATAACATGTAATCCAAAAAAATATGAAAATAACTCAAATTTTGTTTCTAGTCTTTCTATATTTCATAGGGAATTTTGTCATGTACATGCATAAGTAAACATGATAAATTATGTAGTAAGTTGTGTTAATAGTTTCTGCTCATAATCTTTTGGTAAGTTTTTTGCTATTAAGCATAATTCGAGGTGTTCTTGGAAAGTTTTATTCTTTCTTACTTCTTGCTTATTGGAAAGTTCTGTTAGCTTCTTGCTATGGAAAGTGCTATTTTTTTTTCCACAGCACCATTTTGTTGAGGTGTTACTAGAGTACAAAATTCATGTGTAATACCATATTGTAAAAATCAACACGAGTAAAGTTTTCAAATTTCTTAATCATGACCATTTTTAATTTTAATTATTTTATTCAGTATTGCAATCTTTTTTCATTTCTAAACTTTACATAGAGATTTTTATATAGTACAAAAGCGTTAGATTCTTCTAATAAAGTCAACCAAAGTGTATCTAAAAAAATCACTAACACACATAAAGACTTCTTACTTGTTGTGCTTTCTCCTTGAATGGGTTTCATTTAATTCATATGAAGTAGTTAAAGTACCTTTGATGTATTGACATGTGAAATAATTTTAACTTGTACGCAGTTGCATTCCAAATATGCATGATCCATAAATTCCAACATGCTCCTTTTTAAACTTAAGAATAACACTTACAACACATGTATTCACAAATTTTATCAACAATTATAATTCAAGTGACCAAACCTTTGATGCCATAGTTTTATATCATCAAATGTTGTCTTATGACAAATAAGAGGATGAAATAAAATAAAATAATTATTACTGAATCTTAATCCTTCTAAAACATAATTTCCAATTTTATCAACCACTTGACGTTTATCTGCTGTAAAATTTACCAATAAATTTTGATCACAAATTTGACTTTTGCTAATAAAATTAGTTTTAACTCCTTTCACATGAAGTAAATTTATAAGCTTTGAGAAACCATCTGCATTGAATGTTCCTTTTTCTAACACTCTTCCTTTAATACTATCTCAAATGTCACATAACCGTCCGACCTGCTATGATAATAAATCAATTTACTTTTATCACTTGTCATATGTCTAGAACATCTACTGTTAATGTACTAAGAATTAGTTTCACATGCCCTCAAAAATTTGTAAGCAACAAAGTATTACGGTTAGATTTTTTCTTCATTTAAATCAACTTTAATTTTAGGAGTTTTTCTCTGTCTTTGAAACTATATAGTGGATTATATGACATGCTTTCATCCAATAATTGTAATAGCTTAAAACATCTTGGTTGAATGTGGCCTCTTATATTGCGGAAATGATATACATGAATAAATCTCTTGGAAAGTACCTATTCTATTTGGAGAAGAAAAGGTAAAAGACTTACCTTTAGCTGCAATAGATGAAAAATCATTTGAAGTTATTGATTTTAAAAAAAATTATTTTTGAAGTTGATGCTTCTCTATCATTATAACCAATCTCATAATTGTTACCACTTACTTCTCAATTGTCAAAATTTTATCCAGCAAAGTTGTACCTACATTCATCATCTTTAAATATTTATTAATATTAAGAAGTTCTTACTTCAATTGAACTAATTTCTGCTCTTACTTTGTAATATGAGATTACAAATCAAAAATAATTTTCGTTGATACTTCTTTATATTTTAATAATCGATAACTTGTTTATTCAAGGATTTGTTAACTTTTTGACACTTTCATACATTTTTTGTATATCGTAAGATATGATTTGTTAATTGTTTTATTATTTAGAACCTCATCAACATTTCAAACTGTGTTGTAACCTTCAACATACTCAAATACAACATCAGTTTCGAAATCCTGCACAGTAGAAATATGAGATTTAGAAAAGTTATATTAAAATCAACATAATTACTATACTCTTCATCATCTTCTTCACTTTCTTCTGATTCAATATCATAGGTTGTATCTTATGTAAATAGCCATGTTAATTTCGAGTTAAGAGGTTGATATATTGTTGACGTGTTTAATAATTGTGTTAAATGTATCAACTTAATAGAGAATTTAGAGTTATTTTTTAGTCAAGTAATTATATCGTGACCTATTTTGCCACCCTTAAGTACAAGGTTCTTTGAAGAAGAAAATTATAGCTCATAATATTGTAGAAAAGAAAACTCACCCATTGACTACCTCCATATAATCTAAAGGTGCGCACTGACTATAAACAATCATTCTTATACAAACTAATAATTTTAAAATAAAATAGTAAAAATTAAAGATTTTTTCAAAAATTATTTCTATTATATATATATATATATATATATATATATATATATTAATTTAGAGTATAATAGAGTGCATGACTAAATCACATGTATATAAAAATGTGTTGCAGATTACCTCCTAAACTATTTATGAATTAGAAGCAATTTGTAATTTTGTACATAGTTCATGGGCATTAGTGGCAAACACACACACACACACACACACACACACACATATATATATATATATATATATATATATATATATATATACGCTATCTTCTACATAGCTCAAAGATACGAGCTAGGGGTAGAATTGACAAATTAACATGGGACCCAGTGAAAAACAAAATTAAAAAGGTAATGAATGTTATGTATTTACATTTTTATCCATATCTAATAAAATGACAAGTAACTTTAGCTCAACATATATGAGCTATGTAGCTCAGGATAATATTCCTATATATATATATATATATATATATATATATGCATGTGTGCGTGAACAAAGTTATATATATTTAGACTAAACAATTCACATAAATACATATTATGTCATGTGGACTTGACTATCAATATTCTAAAATCATAGTGATACATGAATTGAGTTGCGTAGCTCAACATATATAAACTACATGGTATAGAATAATATTTATATATATGCACGTGTGTGTGAACAAAGTTGTATATATTTAGATTAAACAATTCACATAAATACATATTATGTTATGTGGACTTGACTCTCAATATTTTAAAATCATAATGACATATGAATTGTGTTAATGTAAGTAGTCAGTGATTATGTGTATACCCAGTTATGCTCTTTTTGTAAATCATAGATATGCTTTCTATAAAAATTCTATTTTCTTTGCAGAATAATTAATAATATAAAATATTCTAGTCATTTTTCATCACACAGATTGCTATAGACCAAAAGCAATGATGAAATAATTGGTCATTTTTAAAAATCATATCTACATTTCCACTTATGTGGATGAAAATTTAATGACCCCCAAATTTGTTGTGGTAACGATTTCATGTTTCAAGTTGGTTCACAACTGGTGAGCTCATCTCTTTTCAAACATACATACTCTAATGTTTAATGCACCAGTCACCACTAAGAAGCTTTTTTTTCTTAGTGGACTTGTCATATGGTCTTATATTCAAGTGCTCACATCTTAGTAGTGCATAGTTTTGTTCTAAAAAATTTTCTTGACTATGTCGCATATACATAATTAAATATTTGTTTTATGGCATGTTATGTTTCTGTTTGACTATGTATGCATGCATATACTAATGAGTTTATTACCAACTTGGAACGTTGTCTACAAGATATTCAGTATGACCTACTTACCCATCACCCTCATCACATATATAAAATCTTTTAATTGTAAAAAAATAGCACAGATTATCATTCAAACAAATTTTAATTGATTATGTTATTTGTTTTTGTATTTCGTCTATGGCATAGGTAGATAATGTGCACTTGTTATGTGAACTATTGATAACATTATTGCACATGGGATTATGATATTGTCTACTCCTTGATTTGTTTTGTTGTGTGCTTTTGGATTTTTTCAACGTTCTTATTTCTAGTTAAGCAATTATTAAATCCACTTGCACTATTACATGTATGGTCATTCGATATTTCAGCAGATTCTGTTACAATATCAGTTTTACAACCCATCATAGCACAAATTTGATTTTTAGAAAAGCTATATTAAATACAACATAATTGTTTATGTACTTTTTATCATCTTCTTGACTTCCCCTTCTGATTCAACGTCATTCAAGATTGTATCTTATGTTATTAATTATTTAAATTCGTGTCAATTTCGAGTTAAACGAGTTGATCTATTGCTAACATATTTAAAAATTATGTTAAATATATTGAGCCAATAAAGTATTAAGAGAGTCATTTTTTAGTCATGTAATTGTGGCATGACTTATATTGCCACCTTTAAGTTCAAGTTCCTTGAAGAGAAATAAAAGAAGTTTAAATATAAAAATACAGAAAAGATAATAAATCGGTTCTAACCTTAGTATTTGATCCCAAGACATAAAATATAAGGCAATTTGGTCTTAAGAAAATCAATGAGGATAATCTCCTCTAATTACAATGTAAATGTTTTTAATCGTAAAATTTTAGTAGAAAAATGTTATCTTTCTCTCTGGTTTTTCAGACGTTCGCATGCCACCATTCTTCAACATATTATATATATATATATATATATATATATATATATATATATTATATATATATATATATATATATATTATATATATATATGTATATAATTGCTAAAAAGCAGGTTATTTTGGTAACTGCCCATTATGGGCATACGGATATCAACATCTCTCACTCGCACATAATGGGAAGATGACTATACATATCTGAGTTACAAACACATCTTTAATTCTACATAATATTCACAACATTTTGACCATTTTTAGTGTAAGAAATGCCTATATGGTGTACAAAGGTTTCAACAATATGATAAATACTAATGGACTATGGAAAGCTTTGTGGAATTTGAAAACACACGACAGATTGAAGATTTTTATGTGGAGAATTATGTTAGGGTGTCTACCTACAAAAGGTAGGTTAGCTCATATTTTAAGTTTATCATATACAACCTATGTTCTGTGTTGTGATAATTTGGAATCATTAACGCATCTTTTTTGCCATTGTAATGCAATCAAAACCATTACTTTTGAAAGTAAATGGGGCATAAAATGGGACATTCTAGTTACCAATGATTTGGTTTCTCTGTTTGAATTTTATTTAAAACCGTGGGAGGTTAGTCTCATGGGAGACAGTAGGAAGATGTCTTTGATAATGATTCTAACTATGTATACTACATGGCATTTTAGGAATGACCTCCTCTTCAAAGGGGGAAATGACATTACTGCTGAGGATATTTTGCTTAGACATACCAAGAAGGAGGTTATCCCAGTTTTTCCCCGAGATTGCCACACTGATATAGTTATGTTGCTTCATGCTTTATCCTCATTGTGACAATCAAGGATGGTGAAGGCAAGTTGGTGTATCTGGCTTCTAAAAGGGTGTAGAGAATGGAACCTAATCTGACTGAAATGAAGGCAACCATTTGGGCAACTTCGATAGCTATTGATTTAAAGCTGGGTTTTTCTTTGTGGTTGTGTGATTCTCTTTCTACTGTTAGCACCATCAATAGTGAAGAGGAGCCTTGTTTGTGGGACACTTATCTAGAAGACAGGAAACTTCAGCTATTAGAAGGAGGTTTAAATCAAATTCTTAGTCTATACAATGGATTAGTAAAAGCTTTAACCAACTAGCTGATACTTTAGCTAGATTTTCTTTAAATAATTGTATCTACGCTGTTAATTTTGATCTTAAAAGGGATGCTATTCCCCTCTATTTAGAGCTTTTCCTTTATAATTTCAGTGTGGAAAGAGTCTATACTTTGTAAACCTTTGGGGCTTTTTATTTTTGTGCTCAATGCAACTCTATTTATCAAAAAAAAAAAATTCACAATATTTATACTTGCAAATACTCATGTGACACTTGAATAAATATTGAAGCTTATATAAGTAGATTGACTCCCATTTAACATTTATTCATTGTGTCTTAGATTTTTTCTATTACATTAGTCCAGACACAGTTAGTCCTTCATTGAAAGGCTACGCTTAACTACATTTACAATTATGTATTCACAATTGTGTACATACACTTTCAAAGGACAGTACAATTGGTCGACCAGTGAACACATATTAAATGATGCAAAATAGATAGAAATCTTTCTATCGTCCTTATGTATATCCATTCTAGGCTAACTGCTTTCCTAAAAATGTTCCCATAGGCTAATTAATTTAAACTATAGATTTCATGCTAAAGTAGCGGCAAACATTAACGCATCATTTAAAAAACATAGTCAATAGTCACTAAAGACACTTGATGAGATTCTATCTAGATTTTAAAGAACTCACACAACGAGGATTCATTTACTCACTTTCTTATATGGTCAATTAGTACACATGATATGAATCATGTGTTATGGTGATCTTTCTTTCTTTTCTACTAAGAAAGATCATATGTAACTATTTATTAATATTTATATCACCATATAGATTTTAGTTCAGTCGCTCTTCATTGGGTCTAACATGAAACTTTTAAGTATTTGCCTACCTTTTTGGTGCCAAAGTTTTAGTTTCATATCTGACATTTAATTAGGTTAATATAATATTAGGGTACATTGTAATTGGTTTTTAATTAAATCATTTATAAAGACCTCATCTTGACCTAGTTAAGGTGATAATATTGTAAAATTATTAGCTCTAATACAACTTCTATTGTCTTATGACGTCTCATCTCAGCTTGTTGGCATTGTACCTAAGGCGACCGCTTGTGTGAGAAAGCCAGTTTTAACCTGATGACATACTTTAAAAAAATACAATTATCATGCTAGTTTTCCTTAAGCACCAAAACTCAAAATAAAATATATCATATATATAAATAGTGCTTAACAAGTACAATATTTTAATTTTATAATCTATGCAAACTTAAAGTCCTAGAATGTGATGCATACACATCTCTAGTCACATGTTTATTTAGTGGATCTGCTACCATTTGTTGCATAGAAATATATTGAATCTTTATTTCCTTTTGTGCTATAATATCTCTCATAAAATAATGTGGTGTTCAGTGCTTAGATGTGATATCTAGGATCCTTTGTATAGGCTATGATTGCCTGATTATCACAATATAGTATTACTAGTTGAGTTACATCAGTAACAACATTCCGATCCTCATAAAATCTTCTGAGCCACACTGCTTTTTGAATTGCAGCTGCGTATGCCACAAACTCAGCTTCCGTTGTAGATAAAGCAGTACAAGTTTGCCTCTTACTAGACCACGAATGGGGCCTCTGTTGAGTAAAAATGCATAACATGATGTCGATTTGCGCTAATCTATGTCGCCTCCCCAATCAGCGTTTGTGTAACCCACTAAGTGCATATCACCTCCTATGAGCATAGGACATAATCCATCGTAACTCTTAAATATGTCAAAACCCTTTTAATAACATTTCAATATTTATGTCCAGGATTATATTGGTATCTGCCTACCAATCCCATAGCATAACAAATATATAACCTTGTACACATCATAACGTATATTAAACTTCCAACGGCACTAACATAAGAAACTTTAACCATTCTATTACGTTCTTCAAGAGTTTCATGGTACATTTCAAGGCTAAAATATTATCCTTTGGCAATTGGAGTATCCATGGGTTTGCAATTTGTCATATTGAATCGTTCTAAAATCTTTTTGATGTATGACTCTTGTGAAAGAGATAAAAGTTTTTTAGAACGATCATGTAGATTTTAACATCCATAATATAAACTGCTTCATTCATATTCTTCATCTCAAAATTGGCAGACAACCATTCTTTGACTATTATGAGATACTCATGTTGTTTCTAACAAATAAGATATCATCCATATATAAGGATAAAATTACGAAATTACTCTCATACCTTTTTACATAGACACAATGGTCTTCATCGGTCATCATAAACCCATAAGTAATTATGCCTCAATGAAATCTAAAATACCATTGTCTAGAAGACTGTTTAAGACCATATATTAATCTTTTGAACCTGCAAACTTTATGCTTTTGGCTTTCTACCACGAAACCTACAAGCTATTTCATGTAGATTTTTCTTCTAAATCTCCATTTAGAAATGCAAACTTTACATCCATTTAATGCAATTCCAAGGCCATGTGAGCTACGATTGCTAGAATAATCAAATAGATGCAAACTTTACAATCGGAGAGAAGATCTCTTCATAATCAATACTTTCTTGCTGAGTAGCCTTTTGCTACTAAACTAGATCTACCTTACGTTTAATACGTAATACTCATTTATTCCTAAAAGACTTATGATTAGGCCATAAATCAACCAAGTCTTAGACATGGTTGACTTTCATATACTCCATCCTTTCTTTCATTGTTGTAATCCAGTATTCTATAGCATGTGGCATGATAACTTCATTAATATATTTAGGCTCATCACTATCACGCACTGCAAACATAAAAGCTTCCCCTTCAATCTCTTAATTGTAATTCACTCATACCCCCATCTATATGCTCACTAATAAACACATACACTTTGGAGTGTTCGGAGTATCTTATAAAGATATATATATTTTTTACCTCTTTATCCTAATTTTTCATATTTACTTTATGGGTCATGAACATATGCAGTTGAACCCCATGGTCGAGATGAATGATTTTGTGGGCACGCGATTAAATATATAGGCCGCAGTTAACAATACATCACCCTAATACGAAATCGAAAGATTTATTTGTGCCATCATAGACCTAACCATTTCTAATAAAGTTCTATTCCTTCTTTATGCTACTCCATTTTGTTGCAGAGTATGTGGAATAGTCAACTGTCTATCAATACTTTTTCTTTCATATAATTCAGAAAGATATTCCCATCCATGATCGGTTCTTAAAGCCTTAATAGTTTTGTGTAATTGATTCTCAACCAAATTTACATATTTCATAAATCAACTTAAGACCTTTAATTTGTGAGAGATCAAATAGACATGACCATATCTAGTAAAATCATCAATAAATGTGATAAAATAAGAAGCACCATGTCTTGCTTTCATATTTATTTAACCACAGATGACATAATGAATTAATTGCTATAAATATTCAGCTTTAGTTCCTTTTCCAAATGGTTTTCTAGTTGTTTTTCCAGTTGAACAACTCTTATATACATGCAAATCAATTTTAGCGAGTGAAACTAACCTGTTTTCTCTAGTTAACAATTTCATTATATCTTACCCAATATGTTCAAGTCTAGAATGTCATATATTCACATTCATATTAGTATCAATAATATATGTAATATAAAAAAAATAACTTTTATTAATATAATATTCAACATTAGTATCAAACACTATAAAACCATCCAACATATAACCAATACTTACTAATATTGAATTAAGAAAAATATCTAAACCATTATCTTTGAAAATTAAAACATAACCTAGGCTCATAAGAACATTAATAGAAATTAAATTTTGTCGGGTCTCCGGTGCATAAAGAACATTATAAAGAAGTAAAATATGACCATCATGCATAACTAACTTGCAGGTGCTAATCCTTTTGACTTATACTTTAGAATTATTCTCCACATATATCTATCTAGTCTGAGACAGAATCCGATAATACTCTATAAAAGCTTCTCTATCTCTTTCTACATGGTTGGTAGCTCTTGAGTCTACAGTCTATATTATATGAGATTCAGTTAATAAAATAGAGTTTGAAACAAATACTGAATTTAAATCAGTGGAGTTTGAATTGGATTGTACCTTTTTTGATTCAGTATATTCACGAGCGAAATGATCTAACTTGCCATAGTTGTCGCACTTAATCTTACTCTTATACTTCTTTTCGGCGTGTTTACCTTGCTTTCGCCCCCATACTTTGTTCATTTTGTTAGAATGACCAGATGATTAAACTTTTACTTTGCCCTTACCTTTGTAATTTTTTCGCTTCCGCTTGGAGTTGGAACCTTTGGAATAATCATATGTCATTGCATGAGCCTCATTATAGACTCCAGCAGCCTCAAGATGCTTCCTCTAGTTTCAGGTGACGGGCTATATCATCAAAAGTATTGATATTCTCATTATGAGTTATATGTATCTTTATATATTCCTAACTATTAGGAAATGATCTAATTACAATCTCAACATGTTGTTTATCTATGAGAGTGTGTCCAGCTAACTTCAATTCCCTGACCATATTTAATATTTCCATGAGATGCTGAGCCATTGTATGATTTGGACTGTTCTTGTAAGTGTCAAACTTGATAGTCAGTTTCTTATGTTTAGTAGCCGAGGTGTCACCAAACTTATCTTTCAGGGTCATCCATATAGCATGGGCGGTGTCATACTGCTTAGCAACATGATGCGAGCAATAGTGTTCCTCCTCTTCTAAGTCCATAGGCCTCAGAGTCCCTCCTGTGTTGAGCAGTAGAGCTATAATCAGGTTCAACCATCATATAGTTCAATGTTCAGTGGCTTCTTGCTCCTCCAAAACGACGACTCCACATATTATAATTGTCACCATTGAGTTTCTCACCCTTATTCAGTTTAGTCACGATATTCTTTGATACAGATGCTATATTTTAACAATTGTTATATAGACATTCAAAAGGAAAATCATAAAACAAGACAAAACTAACGTTCGAAAGTTTTTAGAAAAAATATATTAAAAACACAATGGTCAAATACAAAGATGAATCGAAAAGTCATCAAGGCTTCTAATAATCTTTCAATTCAATGTATCTCACAATTATAGAATTTAATCTATTTGTTCCAAAATAGTTCTATATAAGTTTATACACAAAAATAATATCCAGAACACTCTATTAAAATCATATAACATCTCAAACAGAAATATACAATCTCATTTTAGAATTCTAATATGTATGAAATTACATTATATCTCAAACAGAAATATACAATCTCATTCTAGAATACCAATATGTACAAGAGGGGTAAACTAAATAAAAAACAAATATACAAAAACAATAAAATTACTTAATTAATCCTTTTGCCCTCATATCATTTATCATATGATCCCATGCTTCTACGTAAATAGCTTCATAGTTTTTGAAATAAGGAAGATGATCTCTTATCTTTCCACTATAATGGTAATTAATTGTCTCCGTCACTTCACAATAGTCATAAGTTACTTGAAGAGCTACTCTTCCAAAAGGAGGTCCTTTTCAGCGCTTGGTACCCATTTGCCTTGCGTTTCTCATGTTTGGGTGGAGTGACAATGCTATAAATTGCCAAGTATCTCTCATGTTACGACGCTTTTCTGCAAACTCAACTTCACATACAACTTTCATAAAATTTAATTTTCATGTATATATTTTTCTTATGATGATTTGTAAATCATCACTATATTGGCCAGGAAGGGAATCTATTAAGCCTTTTATCTTTTCTTCTTTGGACAATCTTATTTTATGAGCTAGAAGCTCCCTGGACATTTTAATCATTATGTCTATGTGGGTATTCATTGTGTGTTTCAAGTTCATTTTGTAATTCATGTAATCCTCTTTAGTTCACATCTGCTACAATTTTTAGTGCAGAAATAAAAATAGATTCTATCCAACTAAAAATAAAATTTTATACAAAAAAATTAAAACAAACAAAATTTTTTTTTGGCATGGGTCAACCTGGGTCCAAAATATCTGGGTTTTTTTTAAAAAATGCTGATGTCATTTATGATGTTGTTTAGTGACATCACCCTCCTTCAACCTCCAGCTGAGTCTTTTTTTCTACAAACTAGTTCGCTTGGCCCTGTTTTTGACTCGGTTGGATAATCGTTATTCGTCTACTATTTTTGACGGGGTAGGTGGCGATCTTCTCGTCTCGATGCCAACAATAATTTCCTGACCACCAAAAACCCAAAAACACACTTTTGTATAAAAATAAAATCATACATATTTCTAAGTTTCACAATAAAAAAATTATTTCATAACCTAAGATTTGCATAATTTCTAATCCAAAAGCCATCTAAAAATACATTATATTTTCTTGCTCTGATAGCAATGAAAGAAGTTTAAACATAAAAACATAGAAAAAACAATAAACCGGTTCAAACTTTACTGTCTGATCCAAGTACGTACAATATGATAGAATTTGGTCTTGGAAGAAAATCACGTAGGATAATCTTCTCTAATTACAATGTAAATGCTTTAACTGTGAAATTTTGGTGGAAAAATATTATCTTTCTCTTTGGTTTCTTAGATGTTCGCATGCCACCGTTCTTCAACATATATTATTATACACATATATATATATATATATATATATATATATATATATATGTATATAACTGCTAAAAAGTAGGTTATTTTGGTAACTACCCATCATAAGCGTACGGTTACCAACATGAAAATTGCTGACCATGTTTTAGAAACACTACAAAAAAGTGACTATTAGTTATTGACCACTTTTGTAGCAAAATAATCATTTTTCGTCGCTAGCTATACTTTAGTTGTGAGAATAATCGATGCTATTCGACATCGAATTAAAATTCCGTAGCTATATTATAGTCATGAGAATAATTTAACATAACAAAAGCACTAAATAATCCTTAATGTTCATTGTAAAATAATCTAACACCTATACATTTGAAGTTACAATTGACATCATGTCATGTCATCTTCCCAAAATCTCAAGTTTGCATTAACATCCAAATACAATAAGCTTTTTATGCTATACTTGCAATCCATAAAATCTCAGATAAAAAATAAGCTTTTGTTTTGGTGAATATTTACAAACGTATACTTAATTTTCCATATAAGAGAGAAAAAGATCATACCAAATCAATTGTTTAACTAATGGTTTGCTATCAAACTGACCAAATACAATAAATTTCCACATCACTTCAAAAGGCCTAATTATGTCAAAATAGAAGACACTACATGATGGTAACTAAAAGAAAAACTTTGAAAAATTATATATAAAAAATCGACCAACGTACTAGAAGATTAAGACATATTGGCTATTATCTCCCCTAGAAGTTCAAATGTCAAAAGGCAAAAATCCAGTTGAAATAGTGGTGTTGCCCGTGTAGGAATCCCAATATTCTAAAATTTATGAAATATTATTTCTACCTCTCTCACAAACTCCCACATAGTTAAAAGCCGCATAAGGAGCCTAACAATAGATGGTTAGCCGTACCTGGAATATTCTAAAATTTATGGAATATTATTTCAACTTTATGGTCGTTGTCAACCTAGTTAGCCCCAGCTAATAGGAGAGCAGACTGGGCAAACCGTTTGCCTATTGTGAAATGCCACGTGGGCTCTTTGGTGACCTTTTTAGACACTGGAGCTGGCTTCATTGACCACTCGGGCTAGATAGCTAGGCAAATAGAAGGTTTGGTAGGAACTTACCATTCTTAGGTACTTAGGCCTGGAGGAGAGCACTTCCCATTGATTCTCATATTCTGCCGATTCACTTAGATGCTACAGTTAAATATATCTTTTTGTGGTTGGAGAAGATGGTTTTTATTAGAATTTTTTTTTCTTCAGTTTAAGGAATTAGTTAGTTGCCCAATAACAAAAAACCATAGTAGATAGTATTCAATGAAAGAAAAAGAATAAAGAAAAATCAATACTCGTGATGTAAGCATTGTTATTGTATTAGACCCAAAGGAAGGGTCGACCTTGACCTAATTACAAGGGTGGGGATGTGTAATATGTAAAGACAAAATGTAAAATGCGTCCTTCCTAAAAAAAAATAAATTTCCTCTCTTTGACCGACCAAGACTGCCCAAGCATTTATTGTTGCTAAGTAGTGGTAGTTGGGAACATTCAATGCCTTATCTGAAAGTGAAAAATAAATGTACATTTTCCTTTGCTTATGGCTGACTGAGTGAGCTTCTTACTGATGGGCTTTTATGACCTTGGCACTCCTCTAATGAATTTTAATGTTTAAACAAGCTTTTAGGTCCAATATTTTTATCCATAATAAATTGGGTTTTTTAGTGCCATAGCCAGTGGTGGGTAGCCATATTTTGTAGAAATTAAAAATTTAACTAATTTTTTAATGCTTTTACTTAACTACCCCTCATACCCTCCTTCCAAATTAAATATATATCTCTCATATCCTCTTTCCAAATTAAATACATGTATAACCAGTACATAATAATTTTGAATTTTTTTATCTAATCTTTATTGCATTGTTGATTTCTTAATAATTTTTAGTTTAATATGATTTTTTTATGAAAAAAAATAAACTTTAAAAAATCGTGTTCGTTGAAAAATTTCACAATCATGATTATGAAAGATAAATAGTATACAATGAAAATTGCAGAATTTTCTTATAAATTAAATTTGAAGACCTTTTCGAATTCAGATTAAAGCATATGATATATAATTGAAAAGCTAAGAGGATAAACTTTAATTTAAATATATTTTAAAAATTTTCTAGGTTGATTTTCCACTGTTGGTGGCCCCATACCTATGGTGCCACTCAGTCTTTGCCCCTTGCACTTGTCGCTGTTGAAAAATTAAATTTGAAAATCTTTCTGAACTCGAATTGAGGCATATAATATATAATTGAAAACTAAGAGGATAAAATTTAGTATGAATATTTTTTATAATTTTAAGTTAATTTTCCATACCACCGACACTTTGTGATCTTGTTCTCCCCTTGCACTTGTGTGCACTATTGGAAAAAATTAAATTTGAAGATCGTCCCGAACTTGGATTGAGGCTTATGATATATGGTTAGAAATCTAAGACAATAAACTTTAATTTGAATAATTTTTCATAATTTTCTAGGTTGATTTTCCCCTATCTGTAGATCACCGACATTCCTATGGTGAATACCGACGGTGCTGCCTGGCCCCTTGCACTTGTGTACGCTGTTGAAAACAAAATTAAAAAATTAAATTTGAAGACCTTCCTGAACTCGAATTAAGACATATGATATATGGTTAGAAAATTAAGAGAATAATAATTTTAATAATTTTTCATAATTTTTTGGTTTGATATGAGATTTCAAAAAAATTTGAAGACCTTCCTGAACTCGAATTAAGACATATGATATATGGTTAGAAAATTAAGAGAATAATAATTTTAATAATTTTTCATAATTTTTTGGCTTGATATGAGACTTCAAAAAAATGTACAAATCGAATTGATGTGCGCAATAAACCAGTTTGCACACTGTTGGAAGAATCTAAATTTAAAGACCTTATTTAAATTAAATTTATACATATGATATATAAAGATAAGATGATAATCATTAATTTGAATATATATATATATTTTTTATAATTTTATAAATTGATTTAGGCTTCCAAAAAAATATGTGAATTTGAATGATGTGCAAAGTCCACCATAGGGCCTATGGTGGCCCTCATAGGACCATCGGTGTGGTGGCGGCCGATGGTAGGTGGTTGTTGTCGATGGCCCACCGACAGTCCTATGGTGGCCACCGATGATGCTGCTCGCCCTTTACAGTAGTTTGCTTTATTGAAAAATAAAATAAATTTAAAGACTTTTCTGAGCTTGGATTAATGCATATGATATATCGTTGGAAAGCTAAAAGGATAATTTTTAATTTACATATTTTTTGGATGGATTTATTGATCCAAAAAAAATATATAATTTTGGCTAAAATTAAATTATATTTCGACGGGGATGTCAATAAAGAAGAAGAAGAGTAAGAAGAAGAGAAGAGCAAGAGGGTGACGACGACGACAATGAAGGAAAAAGAAGGTGAATCTGTCAAGAAGAAGGAAAAGGTGATGAAGAGTCCCTTGTATTAGTATTTATAACGGTATAAATGGTTTTTTCAAATTAAAAATTTTAATTATTAATTTAATATATTTAAAGAATATAAAAATAATTTCAAACTAAAATTTTAATTATGTAAAATATAACTTTTTTTCATTAAATCACATTGGATAGATTATGATACTAAAAAACTCTAATCCTACCCCATGATTATAAATAAACTATTAACTAAGTCCTTTATGCAACAAAGTCCACTGTGTGGCTTACAATTAAAGTATGACCAGCCCACTTTTATGAAAGCCAAATCTTATCATCATCATCACTATCCTCCAAAAGCTTCAAGTTAGCCCTCTTGAATTTCAAAATAGTGAACTTTATCCCACCTAGTTGGATGACCTAGCACATAACTCGAATTCCAATTCAATCTCGGCAAAAAAAAAAAAAGGGCATTAATACATCCATACCCATAAGTTTGTTTGCTTAAAAAGTATGCTAGCAATAAAGGAAGAAATAAATAAAACAATAGATAAAAAGGATTAGTAGGTGGTAAAACGTAGAACCTGTTAGGAAAAGGGTATGAGCAATGGCCCGAAGGCCTTAATCCCGAAAAGAAGAACAAAGAACAGGGACCGGTCCCCACTTTGAGTTCAAGATGCGCAGACCCAGCCTAAACTAGTCCCCATTCCCCACACCATGGCGAACCTCTGCCCTGTCTCACTCTCCACATCAACCTCCTCACTATCACTAAACCCAATCTGACCATGATTTTTGTGAAGGGAATTCTCCGATTTTTCCTCCACATTATAATTGGAGGAGGGTGGTGGTAACCAACGGTTAGGACCAAAGGGCTGTGTGCTCTCAGTGTAAAAACTCTGAGCCACTCTAGATCACAGTTTGTCCTTGTCCCTCAATTTTTATATTGTACACGTGGGTAAGTACGAAATGATTGTGTGTGAATGATATTCTTTAGATGGCTTTTTGTTTTTCTGTTTAAACAATAGATACCTACCAAATAATCACCATGCCTTCAAAGTATAATTTTTTCGCTATTTTATGCTGGATTGATTGGACTATGGCTGAGTACTTGCCTGAATGGACTATACCTCCATGTACTTGTGCACTCCTCTCAAACCTTTGATGGAGACTGAATATAAGAAGTGTTTCGTTGATTTTAAACATGTCGTACTTTCAATACTAATTGCATGAACTTTTCTTGGATAAATGAAAAGATTTTTGCACCAATTATTATGAACTTTTCTCGATGTCACACTTTTTTTTTTTTTGTTATTATAATTCTATTGAACTTCAAAATCAGTGGAGTAATAGTCTAAACTCTTAGCATCTCATATGTTTGATTGTTTATTTTTATAATTTCGTGATAGTATGGATCATTTGACATTTTAAGTCCAAATATATAATTGATAGTGTTCCAAAAAGATCATGAACTTAATACTCATTGTACTTTTAAAAATAAATAAAAATAAAAATTTTCTTCAAGTAAACCGGTAGACATCGTCTGAGATTCCAAAATGCATTCTAAATAATATAGTAAGTATCATGTCATTAATATTTTTCCACTCATTTAATTAAAAAGGATAAGAAAAATAAAAAATAATATTTAATATATCACTTGTAGATGAAAGAATTTTATTAGCGATAATATTTTAGAGTCCTCTTTTTCTAAATTGCGTTTAAGTAAAAAATTTAAATAATTTTTATTAAAAATTTTCAAATTCTTTTTTTAAAAAATATATTTTATAACATGATATTTGTCACGCTATTTAGGAATTTTAAACTTTAAAATTCTTAGCATCTTCTAAAAAATAAAAGGTTAATTAAGGGTCTATTTGAGATGAAGTCCTATACATGCTGGACTATAAAAATAATTTATTATACATATTATGTTTAATTCTGTACTACACTTCAAATATATCCTTTTTGTTAACCATGCAGGTGAGAGTGAAAGAAAAAGTTTAAAAAATTGAAAATATGTATGATAGATGATAGTCAATGATCGATGATAGCTGTCAACCATTTCAAAAGGTTTTTTTTTTCTCTTATACAGATATAATTATTATTCACAACGTATATGATTAACAGTCACTACAAATGAACGTATATGATCAACGGTCATTATAAATGTAATGGTGTATATATTTTATACTTTTTTCATCAATAAAATATATAAGTTTTACATAAGCTTTTGATCTGTTCAATATGACTCATATTGAAACCAAATTTATAATTAAAAGCTTTAATTGAAAATAGGGTTTTTTTGTTTTGGTTTTTTTTTTCTTCTTCTTTTAATTGCCAAACACAAAGCGGGCTTAATAGTAAATAACAAAGAAATTTTGTAAGTTTAGCATCTTTTTGTATTGAAATGTCCAACTTACCATAGGTTATTAAAAACTCAAACAACTAATCTCCCACTCTTTTGTCTCTCTCCTCTCTTTCTTCACATTTTCTCCTAAAGTTGATAGATTTATGATTTTATATGTTTTTAAAACTAATTTCTTAGTTTTGTTTTATTAAAAAACCATAAAAATATGTAAAAGGAAGAAAAAAAACTAAATATGAAACGAAGACCTTAAGTTCACTAAGGGTTCAGAAATAATATATATACATATATATATTTCTCAATTTTGAAACTTTTCCAATGGGTTTGAAAATTAAAAAATTCGCACCCCTTCCGAAGAGTTAATGAGATTTTATAAAATTTCAAAAATTCATCTTCTTCCCTAGAGTCATTGAATATGTTTTTTTAAAATTTAAAGAAAAAAGTGCTTTTACATTTTGCAACGTGTTTGGCAAAAACTTCATTGTTTAGATTTTAAAAAGAAAAAAAAATTAATACAACTGTTTTATATTTTTATTTTTAATTTTTTACTCTTAAATTAGATATAATTTAGCTAGTTTAAAAATTAATTAAAATTTATTAAATATTAATTAAATTAAAAATATGAAGAAAAATATAAAAACATCAAAGTGTTTTTATTTTCAATTTTTATTTTTATATTTTTACTTAATTAAATAATCTAATTAATATTTAACAAACTCCAACTAACTTTTAAATTAACAAAATCACACATAATTCAAGTAGAAAAAATTAAAAATAAAAATAAAAAATAATTATATTATTAAACGCAACCTAAGTGATTTTTTAAAATTCACTATTTTTTTCCTTTTTAAAACAAAATTTAATACTTAAATAGAATTTTTAAAATACTAAAAATATCTCATTTATTTATTTATTTATTATTATTATTTTTAATGGATGTTAGCCAAACACTAGATGTTTTATTAAAATAGTATTTTCTTAATTAAAGTGCTATAAGCAAAAAGTTTGATTAAAATGCTATTCATAAAATGTACTAGTTACCCCTTTATTTCTACCTTTTTAAGGCCTTATTTATGTAGGGTTTAGAAGTCCTATAGAATCCTCAAAAATTATTAAGGGTTCATCAACTAAAACGAATTTATAAATAATAATAATAAAATACTACCAAAAGTCCAATAGAAAGCCTACTATTTTACAGAACAAACACATTTTCTTCAAAATATCCACACCTTTGCGCTATGCAAAAAGAATTCACGTTCTCACACTGAAAGTAGACACTAGCATCCTTCACGTCGGTATTGTCCGCAACCTTTCATGCAGAAACTCGGGTTCTTTCTTCAGTTACAGAGATCTGACTTAGGGTTGTTGACCTTTCCTTGAAACCCAACATCTTGTTTACTGCACCAATGTAGGCCTTGACACTCAAACGACGACATCCATTCCTGCTCGATGCGCTGGTGCAACAGAGGAGAAGATGGAGATTTACATCAGAACCTAGGAGTAGAACAGAATATGCCAACTTGGAAATAAACTTGTACGCACCTAAACGTTCGTTGAACTGATTCCCCAGTCAAAGCATGTGTAGATGTATGACCGTTTTCTGCTCGGATTAGGACCCGTGTAGTAGCAATTGCATCAATACCTTCTGTGACTGCATTCATCGAGTACTCAAGGAGCGTCACTGGTTCCTGCAACACAATTGGAGACATCAATTTCTTAATGACACTTAGAATAACTCTAGAGTGGCATGAAAGGGAAAAAAAAATAAACTTCTAAACTTGAGGAATATTTGGCGTACTGCAGACTGTTTAATAGCTGAAAATTTTCATGGCACAAAAATATGTGCATAGAAGTATCATCATCTATCATCCATCTTAACAAATTTCATGAGTACCGTTGTCAAAGGACAGATCTTTCTTCCTATAGTTTTAACAACAATATATCATATGGGTGTCCATAGAATTTTCATCAATTCAAATGCAATCACTGCCCCATGCTGGCCAAAAGATATCTAACACCAGCTTCTAATTCTCACGTATAGTTATATCAATAACCATTGTGAAAAACTATGGAAGAATAGATAGTTACTAATTTCAATTTCAAACCTTCACAATCAGATCAACAGCTTTGTAAGCTGAATCCACTGGACCTGTTCCAACAGAACAAGCAACATGCTCCATCCCATCAGCATTGACGAGTTTAACAGTTGCTGTTGAAAGACCAAGAGTTCCACATGTGACCTGTGTTCATATCAATCAGTGGTACTTTCCCAAAAATTCTAACCAACTAGTAAACAGCAAAGAGAATATATCTAAATTACCTGCAGATCAAGAAGCTTCCAAACCACTTCAGGTTGAAAACTTCATCTGAGACCAATGCTCTCAAATCAGCATCAGTTACTCTCTGGGATTACCAAGAAAGAAAATATAATGAACGTCATAAAGGTCTAAAAAACAAAAAACTGAAATATATATAAAAAATAGTTGATATGTTTGCAACTAAATTCTCATTTTTACTATTCAAGAACAAAAATACTCGAGTAACAACTTAAAAAACAAATGGTGCCCACTAGGACAGTTAAATTACAAAATGAAATATTCACATGTGAGTTGGTTTCCAAAATTTTATAAAATTTATTTTATTCAATAATAAAATTAGAATTTCAAATACCCTGTTTGTTTGAAAACAAAAACTTAAACATATGAAGCAAGAAGTAAAAGGGACAAGATAGAACAATCACAATGCAGCATAAGGAATACAAGTTAATACAACATATATGTAAAAGATATCACAATTCAAGCTGACCTTCTTTTGCTCAGCTATTGCTTTGAAACGCCAGAATATATTCTCAAGTTGCTCATCTTGAAGCTCATAACCCAGCTGTAAAGAACAAGAGTGAATAGTTAATTCATAACTGCAAGGAAGGAGATAATTATACCTCTCTTGAACAAATATGAAAAATCATCATATACCTCTCCCAGACGCTGTCTCAAAGCATGTCGGCCACTATACCAAAGAATAGACACAAGAAAAGGCCATTATTTGAAGAAAGTAAAGTTCTAAAGTACCATTTAATAACAGAAATAACCAATTGATGTAACTAATGCATGGCAATAAATTATAATATTTAGGTTAAACAGTTGTATGTCAAAAATGACATCTACCTTCTCTTACGGAAGAAGAGCTGATGTGATATTCACTAATGAGCCATTTAAAAAAAAAAATGTTAGCAGGAAAGTTTATTTCATACTTTAGTTCCTAAAGAAGTATGGAAGTATTTTTCCATAATAAAAAAAAAAAAAAAAAGAAGGAAAAATAAAATGACAAGAAAGAAGACAAAACAAAACAAAATCAATGGGTGTTACATAAGATGTATAAAAGAGACTGCCACCCTAATATATAGACAAGTACACCTCCATGTTCCCGTGGCACACAGTAATATGCAAATAGAACAGAATAGGAACACAAATATTATGTATCTTTAGGAGCTCCTTGTGATACTAAAAATTTTCAATGTCACTATGTTGCAATATTTGGTCATTCTGTGATAAGCTAAGTTAGTAGAGACAACAATTGAGTGAAACAAGTTAACATAATTTAAACTACCCTCTTCATAACAACTGAAGGCTTTAGAATAAGTTCTTAACAAAAAACTATAGAGCACAAAGAACCTGTGCCAGGGTGCAGGTTGCAGAATCAGGTTATGCTTTTGTGCATGGACAAACAACATGACACAGGTGAAGTACAGCACACCTGAATCTAGCATTGTAAACAAATGCAACCACACAAGACAATAACTGTGGGATTTTGCACATACCTAAGTTTCCCGAGGACAATACCAGCTTCATTGGATCGTTCAAATCCAATATCCTCAGGGGATATGATTTCATATGTTCCTTTGTGCTTGAGCATTCCATCCTTCAGAACACAAAGCTTTTCAGAACAATTTTCAAAGGAACATAAATTGAGAAAACTTAACTGATTGGGATTAAGGAGAATTCATATTAGTAGCTCCATGAACAAAAGCAACTATGCTGTATAAAAACTATTCAATTTATTAACAATTAAGGTGAAATTATAGCAGAACTATTCACAAGACACTTGTACTGTTTTACAGAGTTTTACATCCTATTTCTGCAACCAAAGTAATTGAGACACATGGTATGTAAACTGAAACTGTAAATCATAAAAGCACTCTTCCCACATGTCTCCCTCACCCTCACCCTACCAAAAAGAAGAAATTGAAGTGGTTTTCTATGAGAACAAATATGGTTGCCCTATAAACCTACTAGGCATCTTGTACTTGTAAAAGCTTTTTACATAACTAACTTGACATTGTTGGTCGCTTTTCCCTTCCAACATCTGATTTTGATATTGTACCAAATGGAGGTGAATAAGACTTGGTATAAATCTTGCCCATAAAATGCGCTCTCAATTAATTATGTTTCACTTGTTTCCTCAACTAAACCTGCTGGTTCTATGTTCAGAAGAGTTCAAGCAAAAAGATCACTGCCTCTAGTGTTTAACTGTCTTATCTAAACAAGCATGAGCTTTATAATTCCAAATGAGATCAACATAATCAATATACACAAAACATAATCAGTATTTGTTCAAAGTTGAAATACATAATATTATGTCCATAGTGAAAATTTGGACACTCAGATATTAACATACTAATATAAGAACAACGCATGCAAGCACTCATAAGGATACATGAATGCTACAGTTACCAACAAGTTTACCAAATTTATTTAACAGCTAATATGGCAGTTGATGTGTCAATACATTATTGGTTGACAATTTAATATAACCTAATAAGAGATAGGTGAACCCCCTAATTGGAAGCCAATAACACATTGATATGTCATTTGCCACATCAGTTGGTTCATAAAGTCAGTAAAACTCCTTGGTATCCCTACCATTATTGATAGTGATACAGTCAATATTCACTCCAGGCCTCCTAACTGGAATTGAAGTCCACTATAAACTTACAGAATTTGACAATCCTAAACCCAATATAGTTTTGGTAATTCTATGTGAACCGTTAAGCACCAGACTCAAAAATATATATAGAATTCAAATTAGCTAAGATATTTAGAAGCTCATCGAGAATATTAATTCCTCGCTTTTTCTCAAATCAACATTTAGGTCCCTGATCGAAGTTTAATATTTCAAAACTATACCCACTACATACTAAGCATTCAATATAAAGTTAAAACAAAAAGGAATTTGAAGGATTTGACTCAATGAAACCATACTTGGCTTGAGTACCATTGATTAGAAAATTAATGCTTACAATCTCATAAATCTTTCTTCTTTTTTCCCTTTGGCATATGGGTTATGTTGAGAGTACAAATTTTCCTTTTGATTCTCAGTTTTGCAGAATCAGTTTGACCATGATTTCAAAAACATTTAAGTGTGGTTTCCGCATGTTGCAATGGTAAAAACTTTTGCCACTGCAATTGCTAGTTGACCAAGTTGGTTGACCTCTAAACCCTTGGATGCTTTCTAAAATAGGTTCAGCATAGGCCTGGTTGACCAGCAACTTCAGGTTGGTCCCATTTTGGGTCTTCACTTGTTTTACTCTAATTGATTCTAGTTGACCTTGTACAAGTCCTAAACGATTTGCACTTTTGAAATTAGGTTTCACATATTTCAACTGGTGTTAAATTCAATTCAAACCTACTTTTCCATTTCTTGATCTTCCTCCAATTATTGAAACAGGTCTTTGTACACTTCTACTCGAATTTCCATTTCTTTTTCACTCAGTTTTTAAGTTCTTTTTGACAACACAATGTCTGAAAAGAACAAGCATAAAAACAGATAACCTCACAGCATGTACAGCAAATCCTGTAATCAAAAGGTTAACAAACTCCAACCTGATGGATACCACTTTCATGAGCAAAAGCATTAGCTCCGACTATAGCCTTGTGTGGCTGCACATGTAAACCCGTGTATTCCTCAACCTGTATGTTCATTCTAATAAGTAAGAAATCCAACTGAAAGCACACATTAAAAACAAAAAGAAAAAAAGAAAGGAAGGTGAAGAAAGACGTTTCAAAACTGCACCATCTTGCTTGTCATAGAGATGTGTTTTATATTGATTCCAGTATGAAGTCCCCCAAATACTTGCTCTCCACGGCATTTCAAGGCCATCACAACCTATATATTAAATATTTATAAAATGTGGCACAGAAAAAAAAAAATAAATAAATAAAGCACTGAGGATAAATGCTCCAATAACATTTAGACAACAAAAGCCAAGTTATATATTATAAACATATCAAAATTGCTCCAGAAACACATGCAAAATTAGTTCTAGTTCATGCAAACACAGCCTTGGAAGATTCCTAATAAAGAAGACAAGTTGATGCAGGATAAAAATTTCTAACACTATCAAACTAAGAGACCAGCAAAAGCACAATGGTTAATTTTTTTAAGAGTTCCATTAAATAAGTAACTTGAACAGCCCAATCTAAACCGGGTATAATATTTGGATAACATGAAACACGTTTTCATGTTTGAGAAATAGTAAAAGTTTTTAATATATATATATATATATTATGGAGAATATTCCTAAAGTTTTTTAAATAAATGCAAGGGAAAACAAAAGAAAAGTTGTCGAACACTCACTTGGATGATTAAAACATCAAAAATTATTTTACTTCCTTATGATTAGGATATTAACAAAAACTTAGTCCATATATGGGCCATGTACACATCTACTATACTCAATTACTAATATATATTCACCATAAAACTGTATTGTATCTACAGTTTTCAGAATTGTCCCATAGTTAGTCCATGCAGTATTCTAACATGTCCAAAGTATATAATAATAACTTATTTGTTACTAAGTTAAACAGGTTTAGAATATATTTATAGTTTGAAAGGGCCTCAAAAGATTGTAATTTGATGGTTTTCAGCTGTAGGAAACCAAGTCTCACCAGGAATTGCAGCAGTAAAAGGATATCTTCAGTCAAATACTCAGGGATTACTTGGTGGTGATGAGTTAATTTATAGGACTGACAAAAAGAATTGGTTAGGAAAAGATTATTCCTGGATATGTTCTATACTATGACCTCTGAATAACATCACCATAATACAATTTAGTTATTTAATTGGTACTTTCTAAGGTAATCTTAGGAAGCACAATAGTTTGCTAACTACAACCTTTGTAGGGAGAATAGATAACTTTTAATTAGGGGATCTAATTGAAATAGTAATCCTTCACCTATAAATGATAATTTTCAAATTAAAAGATCTATTTCTGACTTATCCCAATCAGCATACAGTCCAACTACAAATATCAAGCTAACACAGTAAATAATATAATGGTGTCTCAACAATGAGCAACTACTGTTGTTACTAATTTGGCTCCTACGGTAATAAAAAACCCACTAAATCTACCACCGCATAACCCAAGGACAAACTTATCATGATATCTATGAACATTGGCATTGAAAAAGAGTAACCTAGCAATTAAAAGTTGGTGGTGATGCTACTGTTTCTAAAGAAGTAAAATTAATTCTGTATTGAAACCTAATAACTAGAGTACAGTCAACAAGCATAATGATAATGCCCCTAAAGCAGCCAAAGGAATTTTGCATCCCTAAAGTAACTCAGGGAGGTTGGAGAGATTGAGAAGTGAGTAAGGGAGTTTGAGACAGTAGCCTATGGATCAAAGATGTGAGGATTTTCATTTAATGATCAACATGATAGCGGTATTGATCTTTTGCAGGTAACAACATTCATAAATTGGGAACAATTTGACTAAAAGTCCATACACAGGATATCATACAAGAATATAGCATATTTTAATTCAAATTTTGCACAATTCAAACCCAAAACTGATTATGTATACCTCATTTTCATGAACAAAAAAAACAAAAAAAAACTTGCCTCTTCTAACGCTGCATTACCAGCTCTTTCACCAATGCCATTAACCGTTACTTCAACTTGTCTTGCGCCTGCACGTGCCCCCTGAATATAAAGGAAACAAAATGAGACATTTGTCCACTTTCCATTACAACAAACATGTACCAAGTAGAGCAGAAAAGATAATGGAAAACCTCTATAGTATTTGCAGTAGAAAGTCCAAGATCATTTTGGCAGTGTGTTGAAATAATAACATTTTCGATTCCAGGGGTATTGGATTTAATGTCTGCAATCAATTGTCCAAATTCTGTCGGCGCAGTGTAACCCACAGTATCAGGTATGTTAAGAGTTGTTGCTCCAGCCTTTATAACTTCACCCAAAATCTGATACAGGAATTCCCTGTCAGACCTGGTATGCAACAAACAAGAAGATACCATTAGTTTTTATTTTTTTCCTTCAAGATTAGGTTCCAACTCAATGTAACTACTAAGAGCGCTAATGACCTACCACACCACCCAAACCTCTTACCATCTAAGTGAAGACTCATGGGCTACATATTCCCCTATCTCCTATTTTCCCAGTTCATCATTAGCTGTGTTCAGAAATACGGTGCAGCCAGTAACCCTTTTATTTTTATATACACATTTTTTTCATGTAAACATCTAAGTTAACAAACTAAAAATTTTCCACCTCATTTTTTATACATATCTATATGAATTTATATTTCTCAATATAAAATTATTTCAACCATCAACGTATTATGGGAATATTATTGTTACTTTTTTTTTCTTTTCTTTTCTTTTAATCTTATATATTATTATTACTTTGTTGAAATAAAACAATTATGAATATGACAAATTCGTTCAATTTCTGTAATCTCCGCCTATACGTATGAGTTAAAACCTAAAGATGCTCAATCGGAGTAAAACCTCCCCAGACAATTTTAGAGATTCAAAGGCCAGACAAAATGAATGTAAATATCAGAAATGATCAAAGTGCAAGCCCATCAAACTAATAAGCAGGAAAAAGAAAAAGAAAAAAGAAAATAGAAAAAAGAAAGGAAAGGATTTTTTTTGTTCTCTTTTCATGATTGGACTGCAAATAGATTCTTATTTCAAAACCCACTTTTTTCTTTAATTTCCCACCCTTTTTCCATAAGACCAAGCAAAAGCATTCATTTTCTACAATGATTACGCACACACAGAAAGAACAAACACAGAGAGAGATTCAGAACGCAGACCTGCCAGCATCTTCAGGGCTAAACTCAACATCTTCACACCCCAAACTTCTTGCAAACTTCACCATGCTTCTAGCAATCTCAATCACCTGCTCCTTACTCTTCCTCAACTTATATTCCAAATGGATCGGACTGGTCGCAATAAAAGTATGAATCCTCGGCCGTTTCGCGTACTTCACTGCCTCCCAAGCCGTCCTAATATCCTTCTCATTGCACCTCGACAGCCCACAAATCACAGGCACATACCCATCCTTATCCACCGCATTCCCAACCTCCATGGCTATCTGCTTCACGGCCTTGAAGTCATCTTTCGATGCAGCAGGAAACCCAGCTTCTATTATATCCACACCAAGCTTCGAAAGCTGCCGAGCAATGTCAACCTTCTCTTTGGAGGTCAGTGAGGCTCCGGGGATTGCTCGCCGTCACGGAGAGTGGTGTCGAAGATGCGGACGTAGTTGGGGTCGGAGATTCGGTTGGGGATATATTCCGGCCGTTGACCAGTTGCAGGGAAAGAGTCCGGTATTTGAGAGCAAACAATTTGGGTTGTTCTGCGTTGGGGTTTAAGGGAGGTTTTGAGAATAGAAAGGCAAGATTGGGAAATGGGTTTCTTAGGATTGATGGGATGGAAGAGGAAGTGGGCTTGTGGGTTTCTGAAGGAGCAGCCATTGATTGAAGGAGAGAATTTGGGGTTCGTGAACATGGCCGTCGCCATTCTAGACCGAAGAAGGAAAGACACACAAGACACAGAGTGTGCGAAATGAGAGAAGAGTATGAGTGGCTCTTGGAGCTTTTTTTATTTATTTATTTATTTGTCGAAAGAAAATGGACCAATTGATACGTGGAAAGCAGGATTGGCTTGAACTAAAGCACATTGGTCCTTCAGTCAGCCTTTCTTTTTCTTTTTCTTTTTCTTTTTTTTCTCAAATTAATATAGATTTAATTCTTTCCTAATTTGCTATTCTCACATGGAGACCGGTTTGGATCATTCTGAGATTGATGCGTGAAGGAAGTATTAAGTTCTAGCTGCCGGGTTTTAGAGTTTTACATGAGAATGTGTAGATGTGGGGGCCATTAATTTAGGAGTTTGGCAATTTTAAATTAATTAAGTCATAATATTTAATAATATGCTTGCATGAGCCATACTTATGCTGGGACTTCTATTTTTACACGCCGCCATGCGCATGGGATTAATGTATAGCAAGTGAATTTCATATGTGGAATTGAACAGTTGGAAGACGAATACTTGCTGCATACATGTTACTTCATATATAACATATGTTAAATATTATTCATACCGCTATTACTCTGTATCAGTCCGAAATGTCACTTTATTATGTAACATATGTTAAATATTATTCACACCACTATCAGTCTGTATCAGTCCGTCATAGTCAATGTGCTAGGGCTTAGGTCTCAAATGAAGAAATGAAAAAAAAAAAAAAAGAAAAAAGAAAAAAAAGGGTCGAAGCTTAGATGTATGTATCTGCTGGAGTAGCGTTGAGCTTAACCATATAAAGGCGGGTGTAGTGGGGCTAGTTTGATGTAGATATCACAGAATGGAAGCTATAATGCCAAGCCCAAGCAACCACAAGTTGCTGCAACAACCCAAAACATTGGCAATTTAGTAACTGTTGGAATTTTATGTACTTGACATAATTAATATGGCAATTATATTTATTATTATTGTTTGATTTAATTAGTGTACCATAATAAGTTGAATACATATAGAATATTAATTGAGATTTATGTAGTATCTTATTTGGACTTAGTTGACTAATTAAATTAAATTACTCATTTTGTAAAATTTATTTTGATTTTATAAAGTACACATTTTTATAATAAAGTTTATTTTTATATTATATGACTTTATTATTATTATTATTATTATTTATTTTTATTGATTAAAATAAATAAATGTACGTGGGTTGGTAGCTTTACAGTGCGCACAGTTTTTTCTCTAAAAAATACAAAAAAGTAGGTTTTGGGTTCATGAAAACAGGGGATAGCATATATCAATCTTCTCTCGCAATTTCTTCTTCTTCCTTTTAGTTATTTAGTTTTAGTAGAAAAGAGGAGCATAAGTAGCTTGATCTTGACTTCTACAAGCTCAAGCAATTATGATTTTTATGCTAATTTCACACTTTAATGCTAAATGTGGAATATTTACAAAATTGAGAGTTTAATGCATTTGTTATTATTTTGGATGCATTTATTGTGTGGAGCTCGCATTAATGTCAACAATGACATCATTGCATATTCAAACAGAATAAGTGTAAGCTATTGAATTAGAGAAAAATTAATCATGATGAAGATATGCTACCATTTTAGCCACTGCCAAAACAAAATTGAAGAATAACTTACATGATTATCACATATTCTCATTCTTAAAATATGATAATTGTTTTAACAAAAAAAAAAGGATTAAAGCCTTATACTTGTTCAAATAGGTGACTTGGAATGTATTTGGAGACCTGAGAATAAAAAAAAAAAAGATTAGGAAGATTGGGGTACCGATGTGGTACTGGTCTAAGATCTAATGCTCAAGTTAGTAGTCAGAAAATAAAAGACAATAAAATAGTAGAGTTTGTAAAATTAGAATAGCATACATGAACTAAGTGTCATTTGTGGTTTATATAGAAGGGTGGAAAAATTTTCCAATTCTTATATCTTGCGCTCCACGCTCAACCCTTCCACTTGTATGTAATCGTTTAGGATGTAAGAGTGTGGGGTTATGGGAGAAGTTATTTGCAATTGAGATGTGAGTGAGTGACAATATAGGTGTGGAAGTGTGCACAAGCTTGATATGCATGTAAGTAGAGATGTGGTTTGTGTTGTAATCAATATGCAACCATTATATATAGGTTGTGACCTATAAATGTGAGGAAGCTATTATTATGTAACCACAAAAGTGAGTGAGCTTTTCTCTTATGCATTCCGCACTAGCATGGTAGTGGAGGCTGAGTGAGACTGGATCTCAAAATGGATGTGCACATTTAGCACTTTTGGACACATGTTTAATATATGTGGGTATACAATTAGATCAATATTATAAAATACTCTATAATATTTCCTCTTAGCTATATAAATCAAATAATAAATAAAATAAAATAAAATAATAATTAATAATATTATTTGATTAATATAGCTAAGATATAAATGAATATTTTTAAAACTGTATTGCAAGCTGAAACCTTCTTGGAATTTGACTAAGTGTCTAAAAGATGCTTGCTAGCTGTATTTATTTTTAAATATATAAATAATTAAAAATAAATATAGAAGAAACACTTAGTCGTAAGAGTAGATTTAGCAATGTAAAAGATATATATATATATATTCAAGAATGATATACTAAGCGACCTCACCCATTATATCCTACGCGAAAACTGCTAAAAACATGGAAAAGTTAACGACATCGTTATTTTTTTAAGCGCTCATATGTTTTTTTTTAAACGCTCTTGTAAATTATTATTTTTTATTATCTCCTTATTTTTTTTCCTTCCTCCCTTCCCATTTCCCATACGCCCTCCTTCTCCTTCAAATCGACGCAAGAGCTCGACACTATAAACGGAGCTTTCATCCTCTTCCTCGAAATTGATGATAATAGAGTTCTCCTTTGTGAAGAGGGAATGCACCTAGTTTGGCCGAGGGATACCTTCTCTCTACACAAAAGATGGGCCCTCGGCCAAGCTATCGAGGGTGGCTCCTTTGTGAAGAGGGAATGCACCCTTAGCCAATTTGTCGAGGTGTGTATTCCCTTCATACAATGGAGGCACCCTCGGCCAAATAGCTGAGGCCATCAGCAGTTTGGCCGAGCCTTCCTTTTACAAAAAAGAATTACTTTCTGCCAAATTGTCGAGGCCTCGACATTAGAGCAATATGCACTTTCTACAAAAAAACATCATTGTCCTGATCTTCACAGTGGTCGCTATCGTTAAGCTTTTGAGTTTTTTTTTTTTTCTAATAATGAAGTGGTAGAGGTAGGTTCTGTACTAGGCTTGAACAACTGTTTAGCTACTAGACCGGTGGATCTAGCAAATGCAGTAGCCAAGAGACCTTGCCACATTGATTATAGAGACAGAGACAAACAAAAATAATGAAAGAGAAGGTTTTTTTGAATGAGAAGTAGAGAGAAGCAAGAGTGATTGAGTGAGTGAGACTGTGAAGTGGGCGAGGAGTGTGACTAGCAACTGCCACCTTTCACTATGACTCTGTGTGTCATGGAGTAGCTGGATGGACTTTCTCACATGCTTCCTGCTTTTGTAAAGAGGTCGTGGGTCGTGGGTTGAAGAAAAGAGTTGGGAATGAGGGTTTAGTGGCCAAGCTGAAGGAGAACTAGAGGAAAGGGGAGAGCATCAATTGTAGAGGAGGAGGGAAGGGAAGGGAGGAAGGGGAAAAAAAAGATCGTGAAAAAAAAAATTTATGCAAGTGTTAAAAAATAAAAATAAAAAAACATACGGGCATGTAAAAAAAAATAGTGATGTCGTTATCCTTTTTCTATTTTTATCCTTTTTCGCATAGGATATAATGAGCAAGGTCACTTAATATATCATTTTTGTATATATATATATATATATATATATATATATATATATATATGTATACATATTTTAGCAAGTGTGGGGTTAAAAGAGTTTTGGACAACATTAAGGTTCCATGCCTAGAATATTGGGCCATGAGGCAATGGCCAAGTGTTTGAGCACTAGTATATTTATTTATTTTTATTATTTTCCTTTGTTTTTAGGTATGACAGTATAAGAGCACAGAAGCACATAGAGCAGTAGACCACATCCACATGGGTACACGAGAGCATGAAAGTGCGTAAAGCAGCAGAGAGTAGTTGCTTGGGTGGACGGGAGCTTTAAAGCACCTAAAACAGCGAAACACAATTGGAATGAGGCGAGGACATAGGTCAATGGGTCTTGTGGGACCCGAGTGTATAGGTGTGGGTGGGCGCCGAATTCAACACATGTGCAAGCCGATTAAGGTGCGAGACGTTCCAACATAGGCACACGACTTGAGTGCGGTTGGCAGCTTAGGCTTTTTTTATTTATTTTTTAAATAAGCTTTTAAAAAACTCTCTAGGCTTTTAAACTTGAGTAGATAGCTTTTACATTAAAGTTGATATTAGCATATTAGGTCACATGCAGAGAAGGGTACATGAACTGTGATAAATGCTTTTGAAGTGCATTATAAGTGTGTTGATTGAGTGTTTGGTGCACATTGAGTGCGATTTGCACCCAGCGATGAGGTGCCCCCCAAATTCTACTAACAGAAATTTGTAGTCTTCATTGGCCTTTTCAACTGCACCATATTTTTTATGCTTAGAGGTGCATATAACATGTTGTTGCACTATGATAATGTTTGTCTGTGCCCACATTAATGAATCTATAAGGTTTTTATCCCATGAGAATGATAAGGAGAATTTTAGTTGTCTTCAACTATAAACTCTCTTAAGTAATCATTATGGATGATAGATTTATTTTCATCTTTTAGAGTTACACACACTTTTGTGTTGTGGTCATGGTCTCTATGGAAGTTACAATGCTTATTCTTGTCTTTTTTCTCTAGTGGGGTCTTAATTTTTCTTAGTTATTTCAAGATGTTTGGTCATTCATTTGCATAAGGATCTAATTAGGAGAAGTAGTTAGTGGAGTGTACTATTGGAAGTGCCCTTCAAGACCCCCTTTGTGACCTATTGCCTTTAGTTCATTTTTGATCTCATAAGGGGCCTTTTTTCTTTTATGTTTTACTTGCAACAGTTAACTACATTTTGAATTGATAAGCACTTAGGTGTTGGTATACTTCTGCGCACTGCTCAACAGCTACTAAAAATCTTTAGGATCATTCTTTCTAAGTGACACAGAAGTTTGCTTGATTTCAATCCAGCCATCCTAACGCTTAGCATAATGTCATCATTGCAACCTTCAATACGAAGGGCTTCTTTATTGAAACATGGAATGTAGTTTTTCAGGGTTGCATCCATTTCTTCTTAATAGTGAAAATGTATGACTTTAGCCTTTTCACTAACTTCACAACTTTGAAATGAGCAACAAAGGCCTGACTTAATTGAGTAAAGGAGGAGATAGAACCTAATTTAAAAAGCCTATACCACTATTGAGTAGGTCCAGAGAGTACGAGTGAAAAGCCTTTGCATATAGTCAAGCCTACTGCTTCATATATATCCCATCCAAGTACACTAGCTCTTAAGGTGCTTAATTGGGTTTTCACTCAGTTCATAAGTACTGAATTGGGACATGTTTAATTTAGAAAATAAAGGAGCTTGTAGAATCTCTTTGGTGAATAGAGATTCAACCTCGTTAAGAGTTATTAGGTTCTTGGACGAGCCAGCAACCTAAACATCAGAGAGAATTTTTTTAGCTGTTGAATCTCCTCTCCAACCTTGTTAAAAGGCTTTTCCATGGATTGTTTCTCATGTATCACCTTTTTTAGAGATTTCTCCCTAGTTTTGTCCATTACTTCCTCCAGTATATCTCGTACTTTCTTACGATTTGTGCCTAATGAGTGATCATCGCTTGTGATAGTTGCTTGTGAACTAGCTAATTAAGGTTATTCAACTTGGTTATTTCCCTTACATGATTAGATATAGCATCCCTAATACCCTAGTGATTATTATGAGAATTAGTAGCTTAGGCTCTATGAGCATCTACACCATGACCCTAATGAGGATTTTGATTATCAAAAGCACTTATTGAAGATTGTTAGAGTTCATTTGGCCTTCAACAACATCCAAAGGAAAGTATCTGAGAACACATTTAATGTTCTATATGAGGTTTTCTACAATGCTTTTTAAGTTGTCTAAGCATGAAGCTTAAGTTGAAGGTGTTGTTGTATAGTGTTCTTCCAGTATGTTATCTGCCAAGGTGACTAGTTGTAAGTGTTGAAATTGAGGAGGTTGAAGAGAGGGTGATGACTCCCGAGTTCACTTCCTCCATTTGTGAGTTAAAGAAGCTTTAGACTCGTTGTCAAATGTCATTTAACTCTCAAATGATCTCTAAGAGCTTTGAAAAGTGGAAAATTATGTTTTCATAGACGACACCAAATATTTTAACCAGAAAAAGGATTAAAGCCTTACATTTTCTCAAAAAGGTGACTTTAAATGTGTTTGCATACTTGAGAATAGAAAAGAAGGTCATGGACTGTGAGGTACTAGTATGGTATCAGCCAAAGACACGTTGACACTCAAATTAGTAATTAGTAAATAGAAGGTAATAAAAAAAAAAGAGTTTGTAAGGTCAGAATAGCGTACCTAAGCTCAGTGTAATTTGGGGTTTATATAGAGGAGTGGAAGAATATTCCAGTTCCCATGTCTTGTGCTCTATGTTCCACCCTTCCACTTGTGTGTAACTACTTAAGATGTAGGAGTGTGGGGGTATGAAAGTAGTTATCTACAATTAAGGTGTGAGTGAGTGGCAACACAATGTATGGAAACGTGTACAAGCTCGATGTACACATGAGTAGAGATGTGGTACATGTTGCAATTAATATGCAACTTGTACATATACATTGTGACATGTAGAGGTGAGAGAGCAATTATTGTATAATGATAGAAGTGTGTGAGCTTTTCTCTCATCTGCTTTGCACTAGTATGGTAGTGAGGGCTAAGTGAGACTAGATTCCAAAGTGGAAGTGTACATTTAGCACTCTTTAGACATGTATTCAACATATGTGGGTATACAATTAGATCAATATTATAAAATACCTTATAACAAGAATTAATAAGATGGCAGAGCTAGTAAATTATTAATAAATACCACTGAGAATTCATTGAGAACTTCAAAATTTTGTTACTTCATCCATGACTTACCATAAAGTGAGCTGTCACAAGGGGCAAATGTCGCATACTAATTTCGATTTCTAAAAACTACAAACATATCTGCATAGTAACCATTGTTCTTATAATCGAAGTTTAAATATACAGGTCTCTGAAGAAACTTATAAAATCATTGATAGATTACGTAGCGAGTAGCTTGCTGTTAGAACACAATTCATAATTTGCCATGTGTAACCTATAACATAGTAGGAAAGGTTTGTAATACCATTACTGATAGTAGAGATAATCTACAATGAACAAAGGAAAATTGCGTCAGAAATTTAGAAGATGATAAAAAGGAGTATAAATGTGCATGTATTGTGCACATACATGTATCACATTATATAGTAATTAGAGAATGAAATTAAAATGATTAAAAAATGGAACAATTATCTTAATGATTTTAAATGATTTAGCAAATAACCGTTGCTGGCACTTTAATTTCAAGGAAATTCACTAACATTATACCTTCTTCCAAGCCTCTATTATGTACTACTATTACAAACAAAACTATTTCTATTGATAAATCTTTTACGTTTACTAAAAAGTTCCTTACACAAGTTTGGTTGATATAAGAAAAACAAATATTACATTGGGAGAGGATTAATGTTTGAATTTTCTTAAAATTGTAGGATAGTATTCAAAATGAAAAGTTTAATAGGGAATATGAGCTCTCAGATTAAGCTTATTTATTTACTTTTTGGGAGAAACTCAGAAGTATGCAAAGGAAATTTGTGGTCTTAAGCCAAATCTTTATAGATGCATTTAAACAATTTTATATATATATATATATATATATATATATATATATATATATATTAGTAGAATTTATTGTTGTAAATATAAAATAGAAGACAATAAATATTAAATGGAGAATTGGAGATGCACACCTAAGTCGGTAGTGAAGAACTCCCATAATTACACAAGAGAGACTTACTAAAACAATATTTCTTATATTAATGAGTTTTGATCAAAGGGAGTTAAAACATTACCAAGGACTTGACACATTTATGCTGGGTTTTGGTACATGAAGAGTAACATACATTTATAGAATATTAATAACAAATAAACTTTACATATTTATTCTAGGTTTAATACTCTAACATTTCTAACCAATTTTGTTTTAGTAAGTAGAAGTTGGATTAAAACCACAAAACACACCACTAATGGGAAATTAAAGCTTGTTCACATCAGCATAGTCCACATTAAGCTGGTAAGCTATAAGAAAAGGTAAATTAAGAAAAAAAAAATCAAAATACAAAGCATTAGAGCTTGATAAAGTATATTTAGTTGCTACATTTGCAGCCTGTTAGTTGATCTTGTGCTCCAAACAAATTTCCAATTGTATAGGGTGCTTCTATGTTTGATCACCAGCAAGTCATCCTTAGTCCACCATCCAAACGGTTCCTCTTCTGATAATACTTCCCTAACAATAGTTTCTGCATCACAACACTATACTATTGTAAAATATTGATTCTAAAGAACAAATCAATCCAGAAAACGTAAAGCAAGAACGAGAAGAAAAGACAGCCTTTTATGAGGTTCTCGCAAATATGCTTATGTCCTCTTGGCTCTGTATTTGAACCTCTACATTATAAAAAATGAATGTTTTCAAAGCTCTCTTATCTACAACAATGGTGGTTCGCTACTAGATTCACACACATGAATCTCTCTCAACCCTTAAACCCAGTTACATTCATTCTCACAGTAATTACATACATCAATTACCCACAAAGAACGAAGAATGATGAACTTAACAATTTCCTAGAGAAATGCCCAAACTTTTGTCTTATGTGACTACCTATTTGTTATTTTCTGATAACAGTAAGGATTTTTCAAAGTTTTTGAAGATTCAAGGTTTCACATTTGATTGTTGTTTGTCCTTATTTGTTTAAATCTCTCTTCTTCTCCAACAATTTTTATAGATTGGATTGATGATTTATGCATGATAATATGGATCGTTTGTGCTGAAAATTTTGATCTCAGAATGAGTTTTATATTATTGTTGAAAAACACATGGATTTACGAAGGAAGTTTGATTTTTTTTTTGAAGTTGTATATTAAATCGTAATTCTTTCTATGGCCGATCATTATGTACATGACAAATTTGAATTTACTAATATTTGTTCTTCGAATCATGCCCTTCTATTAATGTTTTAATCAAGTTAAAATCCATGTTATGTTGCTGGAATTTTCTAATTATTTATAGGCATGTTATTTATGATTTTTTCTGCGAAAACAGCTTGCTAGAAAATGTGGAATTATATGGAATTATAAGGTGTATACATGTTATAAATTTTGTTACTAGTGATTATTGATAGTTGAAACTTCTATAGGAATTTGTAATTATATTTTGCCATCAAATATATATGTTTTGGCTACGATGGATTAACGAATGCATGTATTCTTAGTTTTCCTAGATTACGAAATAAGTATGCATGATTGCAAGTATATAAGTATGAGCATGTGCATTCAAATATAAATATGAAATTCAGTTTAACAAGAAATGCACATTATTAAGATTTATTGAAAAATAAAATATGTTTTCAAAGGATACACCTTGTAGGCAAATATGGAGAAATTTGAAATGGAGCTTTTGTATATATGTATGGAACCGTACAAGAGAAGGCTTGGTTTTATGGATCCGACCAAGTTTTTAGGGTTTACATGGGCACATGTAGACGGATTTGTGTATGTGGGAGGATTTATTGAGGATCACAATGAGGGTATAACTAATGCTCTTTGGCCGTAGTTATTAGCATCGGTTTGTGCTTAGTCACTCTATGAATCACTGACCACACATAGCAGTGGGTCGCCCGCAATGGTGGTTCATCTGCATACCACAGAGGTGTGGTATTTTGTGCACAAAATGCAGAAAGAGAGTGGGTTTTTTTGATTGAAAAATAAAGAGGGAAAAATAATGATTTTAGGTGTATAGTGATACACTTCATGACATGGCATTTGCATTTGCATATGGTTGCCTACTGGGTGTTTTTCACTCACAGTTATTCATTCCGGTGATGATAAGTCCAAAGTCAATAGTAGGTCAAGTGGTGCTGACGGAAGGTGCAGCATAGTGCATTGTTCTTTCGCATTTGGTTTGTTATAATTTGGGCAATGATAGTATGTATTTTTAAATATTACATTTTCCTCTACGGTGTAGGTGTGTAAACTTTATTTTATTTTAAAGTAATACTGTTTTAGTATGATTTGGAAAATGGTCTCAAAGAGTAAAGAAAATTCTCTGATTTTATTGTGGTTATGTCCAAAATGTTTTCAGCAAATAAAAAAAAATGATAATAACACCTTACTCGGGAACCTTGGCTTGGGTAAAGGGATGTTACAGTTTTGGTATTAGAGCCCTAGGTTTTTAAACATGTACTTGCTGATGCTCCAGTGACTACCTACGCGCCAAGGTAGATAGTCTTTGTATTTCTTTTAGTAGTGCATGTTTATTTATTTTGCATTACATTACCGTATTGTTTAGATGGGCCAGTTGTTTAGTAGTGCCTCTTGCTCTGTTCATGGGAGGCGTGACATGCCGGTAGTCGAGCCGGTGGCAGCGCATACGGCGACATCGAGGATAGAGTCTTCCTCGGCATCGTATACCGGGAGGCGATCTCATAGGGGTAGTGTTCCGTCCACATTTGGTGAGAGGTATCATGACGTTGGTTTGGATGATGACTCAACTCGTCGGGAGTTGAGGGACGCAGACATGAGGTTGCAATGTTTTTGCGCAGAGAGCTAGTTATGATACCTATTAGGGGAAGAGGTTATTACTACATGCCTATTGGACGATTTCAGTAGATGCAGGAGGATCATTATCACAACATATATATGTGGTATTTGGATCAGTTTGATGAGGATCCTACTGCAGCGCAGAAAGAATGGAGGGCACGCCTGTGCACGGGGTTTGGAGGACCACCTGTTGCAGCAGCGGTTCTAGTGGAGGACTCTGAGGAGGACCTTGAGGAGGATTCCTTGGGTACTGATGAGTACATTCCTCGCGGCTATACACTTGACCCAGTCGACCCTGAGGATTTTGATCCTTGGGATGAGCCTGCTAGTAACTAGAGTTTCGGCGTTTGGTGACGTTGTTGTTTGTTTATATGTATTATATCTTATACATATGGTATATGTATATATGGGTATATATATGCTGTGTATATATTGTATAATATATGTATGGTGTGCTGGTTGCATAACACTTTATTGTAAAAATGAAGTGTGGTTTTACTGTGTATCTTATCAAATTATTATCGAATAATTTAGTTAAGATTTATTTTTTTTCTCGCTGGATGCAGATGCCACGTTTTCCAAGAAACGTTCACCCTAAGCCTGAGAGCAGTTCAGGGGATGCTACAAGTCATCTTGTGGAGGCCATTGAAAGGCTGGTGGCTCAGAATGTTCAGTAACAACAACAGCAACCTGCGGGAATTAATGCGGTGGTGAAGCAGTTTCGAGATCTTCATCCCCCAGAGTTTGATGGATCGATGAATCCATTAGTGGTTGAGAATTGGATTCGGGAGTTGGAGAAGATCTTTCTGCTGACCGATGTTTCAGAGACCCAAAAGGTGGTTTGTGCTTCCTTTATGCTGAAGGAAGGAGCCATCAGCGGATATGATTAAGAGGCGATTATCGACGTAACATCCAATGATGTGGGCCTTGTTCAAGACATTATTCTTGAGAAGTATTTTCCTCGAGAAGCGGGAGGAAAAGGAAGCGGAGTTTATAAGTTTGAAGCAGGGAAATCTTTCCCTTGTGGAGTATGAAAGGAAGTTTGACGAACTTTCACGATACGCGCCACTCCTAGTGGACACTGAGGAGTGTAAGGCTTGACGTTTTGAGAAGGGATTACTATCTGAGCTCTACAATGCGGTCGCTATGTTCTAGTTCCTTACGTACTCGGAGATTCTGCAGCGAGTGCAGTTGATCGCTAAGGACCCTACCCCGGTGGCAAGTGGACTTGCAGGATCGAGTTTTACTCCTACGAAGAAGAAGTGGAAAAGAGGTTTTTTGTAGAAGCGGATGTTCGATGGAAAACCGTGGTCAAGCACTAACCGAGGGGATAACAACAATAAGAAGTTTAAGACGGGTGATAACCGACCTGGTGTTTCGCAGTGTAGTAAGTGCGGAAGGCAGCATTTTGGAGAATGCTGGGGAAAGACTATCACGTGCTATGGTTGTGGCAAGCCTGGCCACATAAGAAGGAATTGTCTAGGGGTAGCAAAGACTCAGCAGCCTATGCAAGGTCGGGTGTTTACATTGACCAAAGAGGAGGCGGGGAAAGAAGACTCCACGGTGGTTGGAGGTACCATTGCCTTAAATGGTTTAAGTGCTTTTGTATTGTTTGATTCGGGTGCTACGCTAGTTTGTGTCTAGCCAGTTTGCTGTTAAATTGGCTAGGGAACCTGTTAGTCTTGGTTGTGGTTTATCTGTTGCTACACCTTCGGGTGTAAGTATGTTTGCTACTTTTTTGCTTGGTATTGGATGTGTGCCTGTGACGAGTTGTCTTGATTTGATTATATTAGAATTGTTGGATTTTGATGTGGTCTTTAGTATGGACTGGTTATCTAAGTGTGGGGCTTGCATTGATTGCAAAGAATGGTCCTAAGTTGCTATCAGCGATGCAAACTCTTAAGTGTTTACGTCAAGGGTGTCAAGTTTACCTTGTTAGTGTCGTTAACATGGAACCAAATACTCTTCAACCGCAAGACATAGAAGTCGTTCGAGACTTTTTGGACATTTTTTCGGAAGATTTACTGGGGTTATCGCCGGATCGGGAAGTGGAATTCATAATTGATTTGGTACCCGAAACTACACCTATTTCTAAGGCCCCGTATCGAATGGCTTCAGCTGAGTTGAAGGAGCAGTTGCAGAATTTGTTGGATAAAAGTTTTATTAAGCCTAGCGTTTCGCCTTGGGAAGCACCAGTTCTGTTCGTGAAAAAGAAGGATGGTTCAATGCGTTTGTGCATTGATTATCGGGAGCTCAACAAGGTGACGATTAAGAATAAGTATCCATTGCCAAGGATCGACGATTTGTTCGACCAGTTACAAGGGGCGAGTGTCTTTTCAAAGATTAATCTTCGTTCTGGTTATCATCAGTTGAAGATCAAAGAGGAGGATAGACCGAAGAGTGCATTTCGCACAAGGTATGGACATTACGAGTTCATTATAATGCCATTTGGATTGACAAATGCACCAGCAGCGTTTATGGATCTGATGAATCGTGTTTTTCACGAATATTTGGATAAATTTGTGGTGGTGTTTATCGATGACATCCTAATTTATTCCAAATTAACAGCTGATCACAGGGAGCATTTGGAGTTAGTGCTGCAGCGTTTGCGTGAGAAGCAGTTGTACACCAGGTTCAAGAAGTGCAAGTTTTGGCTTGGAAGTATTACTTTTCTAGGACATGTAATATCTGCTGAAGGGATTCAGGTGGATCCTACTAAGATTGTAGCGGTTCAGGATTAGAAGAGACCAATAAACGTCGGAGAAATCTGAAGTTTTCTTGGTTTGGCGGCCTACTATCGCCGATTTGTGGAAGGGTTTTCTAAGATTGCATTGCCATTGACGCAGTTGTTAAGGAAGGAAAACAAGTTTATTTGGTCGGAGGAGTGTGAGAAAAGTTTCCAGGAGTTGAAGAGGAAATTAGTCTCTGCGCCTGTTCTTGTTTTGCCGAACAGCGAGGATAGTTTCGTGATCTACAGTGACGATTCAGGAAAAGGTCTAGGTTGCGTTCTCATGCAGAATGACAAGGTGATTGCTTACGCTTCACGTCAGTTGAAGCCATATGAGCGGAACTAGCCTATGCATGATTTGGAGTTAGCAGCGGTAGTGTTTGCAATCAAGATCAAGGCCATTATCCTGCGGAGTTAAGTGCGATATCTACACCGATCATAAGAGTCTCAAGTACTTTTTCACTTAAAAAGAGTTGAACATGAGGCAGAGGAGATGGTTAGAGTTAGTCAAGGATTATGATTGTACTATCAACTATCACCTAGGCAAAGCGAACGTTGTGGCCGACACATTGAGTAGGAAGTATGCGGGTTTTAGCGGTTGTCTGATTACTTCCCAACCCCGTATTCTAGAGGATTTAAGAAGGATGGACATTGCGTTAGTTACTAACTAGTGTTCATTTATGCTGTCGTCGCTTATGATTCAATCTTTGATCGTGGACAAGATAAAGGAGGGACAGGCTAGCGATGCAGATATTCAAAAAATCAAAGTTTAAGTTATCGAAGGAAAGAAGCCGGAGTTCAATCTCACCGGAGATGGAACTTTGAGATTTGGTACTCGGCTGTATGTGCCAAAGGTCGAGGAGATCAAGAAGGAAATTCTGGTAGAGGCTCATTGTACACCTTACTCAGTTCACCCTGGGTCTACTAAGATGTACAAGGATGTCTCCAAGATTTTCTGGTGGACTGGTATGAAGTGAGACATTGCAAAGTTCATGGAGCAATGTTTGATCTGTCAGCAAGTGAAGATTGAGCAACAAAGACCTTCCGGATTATTGAAGCTGTTAGTGATTCCGGAGTGGAAGTGGGAGTGTATATCGATGGATTTCGTTGTGGGACTATCGTGATCTCAGCATGGTAATGATGCGATTTGGGTAATTGTAGATCGATTGACGAAATTGGCTCATTTTCTACCCATGTGGCGGACTCATTCGTTGGAAAGGTTAGCTCAGCTATACGTGGACGAGATTGTACGACTCCACGGTGTGCCTGTTTCGATCTTGTCGGATTGTGATCCGAGGTTCACTTCGTCGTTTTGGAAGAGCTTACATAGTGCTATAGGTTCGAAGTTAACCTTCAGTACAGCTTTTCATCTACAGATGGATGGGCAGTCAGAGCGGACGATTTAGACGTTAGAGGACATGCTGATAGCATGTATGTTGGATTTTGAAGGAAGTTGGGAAAAGCATTTGCCGTTGGTGGAGTTTTCCTACAACAACAGTTTCCATGCATCCATCGAGATGGCTCCGTATGAGACGTTGTACGGACGTAAGTGTAGGTCTCCATCACATTGGGATGAAGTTGGTGAACGAAAGTTGCTTAGTCTGGAGATTTTGCAATAGACCAGTGATATCATCAATAAGATTCGATAGAGAATGAAAGCAGCTCAGGATCGGTAGAAGAGTTATGCGGATTCTAGGTGAAAGGACCTTGAGTTCGAGGTTGGTGAGAATGTATTTCTTAAGGTTGCACCTTTGAAGGGTGTGTTAAGGTTCGGAAAAAAAGGGAAGTTGAGTCCTCGTTTTATTGGACCTTTTGAAGTATTAGAAAGAATTGGGATTTTGGCATATCGGTTAGCGTTGGCTCCTAATTTATCTAGCGTGCATGATGTTTTTCATGTTTCGATGTTGCAAAAGTACGTACATGATCCTTCTCATGTCATCGAATACGAGCCGTTGGAGGTTCACCAGGACTTGACGTACGAGGAGAAACCAGTAAGAATTTTGGACTGTAGGGACCAAATTCTTAGGAATCGAGCGATTCCGCTGGTTAAAATTCTTTGGAGAAACCACGTGGTGGAGGAAGCAACTTAGGAGCGAGAAGACGAGATAAGAGTCAAGTATTTGTTTTTGTTTGAGTAGTATGTTTACTTTTTAAGTAAAATTTCAGGGACGAAATTTCTTTTAAGGGGGGAGTGTTGTAATAACCTCATTTATTTTCAAATCGGTTTTGGACGCTGCTTTTAGTTAAATCGCGTTTTACCTTTTTCATCAAACAAGCGCTTTGAGTCCTCCGAGAATTTTAGGACCGAGACTACCCTGTGAGGAGATGAGGGACTTTTTCTACCCATTTTGCCCTTGGTCCCGGTTTGACCATGGTTGACTTTTACTATTCATTATTATATTAATATCTTTAATAATATCTTTAATTTTATTTTATAATTATTTAATTGATAAAATTAGTTAGCAATTGGAATTTAAAGCTTCTTGACCGACACTCCACTTTGCTTTACAATTCATTTATTTAAATAATATATATATATAAATATCTTTACTTTATGGTATTTATTTTATTAAAAAAAAAAAAAAGGTTGCCAAATTGCAATTGGCAATTGGAGTTTTGATTGCCGACATCATCTTCTCCTTTTTCACTTTGTTTTGTTTCTTTTTCACTAATGCATTTATTGGTTTTCACTAATTAGAGAGAGACAAAAGTTAGAGAGGGAAAAAAAATGAAAATTGCAAAAATACAAACCAATTTCAAGAGGAAGTGGCTGGCCATCAAGAGGAGGATTTTGGCTTGGTTTGAGTGCTTTTCAAAGGTGGGGTTTGCTTGCTTCCAAGCTTTAATCAAGGTAGGCAACTATATCCCTTTTTATTTTATTGCAAATATATGTATATTTGTTGGTTAACTTGAGTGTTTAGGTTTGGAATTATTGAATTGATGGTGGTTTGGATTTGAATTCTATGTGTATTGCTGGGTTGATTAAATCCCAAATTGTTTAGCTTAGGGTGTGATGGAATTGGTGTTAAATGCTTGAATTTGTTAAATTAATGCATAAATTCATGAAATTGATTGATGGAAATGTTTGTGGGCTTAGTTAATTTGATGAATTTGTGAAGAAATCATCTTGAATGTGATGGATGGAAAGGGACGGCGGTGTAGGAAGCTATGTGCAAATTTATATGGGTGGAGGTATTTTAGTCATTTCACCTATGAAGGGTATTTTAGGATTTGTCAAAAAGTTCAAGGGTATTTAGGTCAATTTACATGCAAGGGACTTAAATGAGATTTTTGAAAATGTTTGAAGGCAATTTCATCATTTGTATGTAAAGGACATAAATGGAATTTCATAAAAAGGTCAAGGGCATTTTGATCATTTGACATGTAGGGACATAAATGTAATTTTTGAAATTGTTGAGGGTATTTTTGTCATTTTCTATAATAGGGGTAAAGTTGAGAATATTTAGAATTGGAGGGGTATTATGGTCTTTTCCTAATTTCCAAGTTATTTTAATATATATAAATTAAATTATTATTTGTTTATTAATATATATATTTTCAATTACTAATATATATATATATATATATATTTTCTCAAATACAATTAATTATACATGTGCTTGTATAATTATAAATATAGATATATTTTATAAAATACATATAAGTTATGTACATATTTAGAAAAATATACGTATGCATGTTTTGTAAAGGTTTATGTACAAAAATAATTATTTATGTATTAAGTATATTTATATGTGTGTGGGTATATTTATACATGGGGGTGTGTATATGTATAATCATGTAGATGTATAGGTCGTATTTGTGTGCATGTATATGTGTATGAAATACGTGTAGACATATATGAGTGTGTATATATGTGTTTGTGTATATATATGTGTATGCGAGTATGTACATATATGTGTGTATTTTTATATATGTATTTATGTGTATGTATATATGTGATTATGTATATATGTAAATTATATTTGTGTGCATATATATGTATATATAAAATGTGTATACATATATGGGTGTGTATATATGTGTTTATATATATATGGATATGCGTATGTGAATGTGTATTTACATGTGTATATTTTCATATATGTATTTATTTATATATGTGTTTATAATTGTATTGTAAATGCATAAATTAATGGAATTTATTAACTCCGTTGTTTTACCGAGGGTAGAATGGTAATTAACTATATGCCTATTGAGGGGTATTTTGGTAATTTTCCATTTACTTGAGGGGTATCTTGGTAATTTCCGACATGGTCAATGGCATATTGGTAATTACATCAGTATGGTTGAGCGACTTGTAGTCGTTGATGGAGCAGGGGCATTTCGATAATTATAGCTGTTGGAATAAAACGGTTGGTAATTATGTGTTTTACTGTGTTGCTTGGTTTTACTTGTGCATTGTGGCATGAACATTAATTTGCATAAAGCAATTTTGGTGGTTTATTGTTTTATGTGAAATGAAAGATTTTTCCCTGTGGGTTTGTGTTTTCGAAAATTGGTTGCACGATGAAGTGCATGGTTCAAATCTTGTTTTTAGTCACTCTATGAATCACTGACCACACATAGCGGTTGGTCGCCCGCAATGGTGGTTCATCCGCATACCACAGAGGTGTGGTGTTTTGTGCACAAAACGCAGAAAGAGAGTGGGTTTTTTTGGTTGAAAAATAAAGAGGGAAAAATAATGATTTTAGGTGTATAGTGATACACTTCATGACATGACATTTGCATTTGCATATGGTTGCCTACTGAGTGTTTTTCACTTACAGTTGTCTGTCCTATGTGACAGGTAAGTCCAAAGCCAAATAGTAGGGCTTGGCAGTCTGGAGGAGCGAGATAGTGCATTGTTCTTCCGCATTTGATTTGTTATATTTTGGGCAATGATAGTATGTATTTTTAAATATTACATTTTCCTTTACGGTGTGGGTATAAACTTTATTTTATTTTAAAGTAATACTGTTTTAGTGTGATTTGGAAAACGGTCTCAAAGAGTAAAGGAAATTCTCTGATTTTATTGTGATTATGGCCAAAACGTTTTCAGCAAATCAAAAAAAAAAAAATGATAATAACACCTTACTCGGGACCTAAGCTTTGGTAAGGGGGTGTTACACTATCTCTTATCCCGTTTTATTATTTATTCATTCACTTTCAAGATAACACGTCACCTATATTTATAGAAATAGATAATTGTATACAAATAAAAAAAATTATATATCAGTGGAATATAGACAGCCACTAAAATAGAATATCGGAGTTCTACATCATCGGAAAAAAATTAAGACCTTTATTTCATGAGTAAGAGAGCTATTAAGATTCTAATTAATGGAGATCCAATTGCCCTCCTTCCAAATTATTTTCACTTTCTTTCTCTTTCTGTTTGCGTTGATGAACATATATATATTGAAGAGATCAAAAACCAAAAACTCATTTTCTTCTTCTTCCAAACTACCCCCCGAACCATGGAAGCTACCAGTCATATACAGGCAACATGTTGATAAATAATTGCTAATCAACATGTTGTTACACCTTATGGTTTTCTTTAATATTGGATTATTAATTTTTATGTGATCTCATAAATAATTGCGTATAATAATAGCAACTTGCTCATTTGTTTCTGGAGTGAGAAATCATAATGAATTTAACAATGAAACAAAATATTAGTAGAAAAAAGTGGTAGCTATAGTTAAGCACAATACTACTCACATATTCTCTCGTACCCATGGAGATTCATAGTCCCTCATACCCTGCTCTCTTTACCTTGTTCCTTTTCATGTTCATGGCAGTCAACCTACTATGGAGATCCAAAAGCAAGAAGTCAATCCTAAATTTGCCACCAGGACCATGGAAATTGCCAATCATAGGAAACATGCACAACCTTGCTGGTTCACTACCCCATCAATCGCTGAGAAACTTGGCCATGAAATATGGACCACTCATGCATTTGCAGCTCGGTGAAGTTTCAAACATCATTGTTTCTTCACCGGAAATGGCCAAAGAGGTTATGAAAATCCATGATGCCGTCTTCGCCAGCAGACCCACCCTTCTCGCCGTCAAAATAATTACTTATGATTGCAAAGGAGTCTCCTTTTCTCCATGTGGGAGCTACTGGAGACAGCTACGAAAAATTTGCGCCATGGAACTATTAAGTTCGAAACGTGTCAAATCTTTCCGGTCCATAAGAGAAGAGGAGGTCTCAAATCTTGTTGAAACGATATACCATTCGAGTGATGTAGAAGCATCAGTAGCCATCAATCTATCTGAGAAAATATATTCACTAAATTATGGCATCACAAGTAGAACAGCGTTTGGGAAAAAATCAAGAGAACAAGAAGCATATATAGAAATTTCCAAGCAAATCTCAAAGCTTGCAGGAGGGTTTTATGTTTCTGACATGTACCCTTCGATTAAAATGCTTCAGTGGATTGGAGGATTGAGGCATAAACTTGAGAAGGTTCATGAAGAAGCTGATAGGATACTCGGTAACATCTTAAGCGACCATAAGGAGAAGAAGATCATGAAGAGTGAACCTCACAATCATGAAGAGGAAGCAGATAATCATCAGGAAGAATTTGTTGATATTCTTTTAAAGATTCAGGAAAGTGATCAGCTTGATCTTCCTCTAACAGACAGCAGCATCAAAGCAGTACGGTTGGTAAGTGCAATAATTTCAGCCCCTTTCCTTTCTTTTAGTTAATTATTTCAATTAATTAGTGAATATAAAATATCCAATTAGTTTGCAACAATTTCATAAAAAAAAAAAATGTTTGCAGAACTTAGCTTCATTATTTAAAGTCAATTGAAATGGTACGTTCATTAACACATAATTTATATAGCTTAGGCCCCACCAGATGTTATTTCCATCTTATCTCGACCAAGTGTAAACTTAAAAGAAGAAAAAAAAAAAAAGGTAGCACTAGCTTTAAAAATATCAAATTATGCACAACTTGAGCAAACATTTAAGAAAAAATATAAAACAAAAAAATAAGAAACATACGTAAGCATTATCAAATGGGCTCCTAATTAGCATATGTATGTTCGAACAACCACTCAAAGACCGCAGTTACAAACTTACAGTAAATGTGTCTTTTCCATTTTTTGACTTTCCTAATTGAACTTCATTCATAAATGCTTTGGAAAAAAGAAATCACACGACTATGTCATACCAGCAGTTTGAACTATTGTACCACAGGACATTTTCACTGCGGGTAGCCAGACATCATCAACATTAGTAGAGTGGGCAATGTCTGAAATGCTGAAAAACCCAAGGGTGATGAAAGAGGCACAGTCGGATGTAAGAAGGGTGTTCCATAAAAAGCCAAACGTAGACGAAACACAAATTCATGAACTCAAATATTTAAGTGCAGTCATCAGAGAAACAATGAGGCCATCCACCCGTTCCTTTGTTACTTCCCAGATAATCAAGCCAGAGTTGTGTAATTGATGGGTATGACATACCGATCAAGTCCAAGGTGATTGTGAATGCATGGGCAATTGGAAGAGACCCAATGCATTGGTTTGAAGCTGAGAAGTTTTGGCCTGAAAGGTTCCTTCATGATGATGGTTTACATATTGATTACAAAGGTGCAGATTTTGAGTTCATTCCATTTGGCGCAGGGAGGAGGATATGTCCAGGAATGACATTTGGTATGATAGTTGTGGAGCTCACTCTTGCACAATTGCTTTTTCATTTTGATTGGAAACTTCCAAATGACATGAAACCTGAAGATCTGGATATGACTGAGGTCTTTGGCTTGTCTGTTAGAAAAAAAGTTGATCTGTGGTTAAACCCTGTTCCCTATTGTAGTAATTAATTTTCTTTTGATTATTGCGTATATATGTATTTACTCTGCAATTATTATATTTTACTCAGTAATATATACTCTATGAAGAGTTTAGTATATTGGCCAGCATCCAAGCAGTCGCCACCAAGCATATATATCATAGACTTCATCGTCTTGCATCATGTCGTCGTGATGATAAAATCGTCGGGTTTTAAATTAGAGCTTTTGGATTACAATCTTAGATTGGGCTTAATTATTTATTAGGCTTAAGTGATATGAATTTAAGGTTTCTGATTTAAGAGTTTTATCTTGATAGAGCCCTATATATAGCAATGTTCTAAAATGTGCAAAAAGATGTCGTCTAGGCGTGAGGTGTTTAGAAAGTGCCCCGCATTGAAGTAAGGCTTAATAAAAAACCGTCAACAATAAAAGGCAGTCAATGTCGTATTGACCGTCTAATGCTCGCCTAGACGCTAAAAGACACAAGCCTTTTTGTCAAATATTTTTTTAAAAATTTAAAATAAATAATTCATAATAAATTAGAAAATAAAAAAATTAGTATTAAAAAATAAAAACTTTTTTAAGATAATTTTTTTCCTTTTTTAAAAAATAAAAATAATAAAATATAATATATAATAAAAAATTAAATAAAAATTGATTAGAATACGATGATACTCAAATTATATATTAATTTAAATATTATTAAATAATTGTAAACTTGTAGTATATATAATTTGGAACTAATTTTTTATTAAAAATTTAAAAAGTACAAAATTTTTATGAATATATATGATTATATACTTGCTAATTTATATTAATTGTATATATAAATATATATATTTGGTGATATAGACTTTGACATTCAAAATATAAATTCACTATAAAAAAATTTTCGATTAGGCACTAACCTATAATCGTACATAAAGATTAATGAGTTACACAAAATTGTGTCAGAATACCGTATAACAATGAATATATTTTGTAACTTGGCTGTTGCTAGAGGCCCGTGATAAAATAATTTTAAATTATTAAAATCGATTTTTGTGACTGAATATAATTCTTTTTGTAACGATAAATTTTTGTAGCTAAACTCAATTCCTAACTAATTCGGGTCATAGTTAACCATCGCGGTTTATATTTAACCCATCATTTGGACAAATTTCGTAGCTAAACATTGGCTACGAAATCACTTTTCATTGCTAAAGTGTAGCTACAAAGTTTGATTTCGTTACTAAATTATAATTACAAAATAAGATTTTCAGTTTTCATGATAAGCTACAAAATACTTTTGTAACTTAAAAATTAATAGATACAAAATATAAATTTATGCCAAATAGACAACAAAACAGGTGGCAGCTCAACATTGATCATGCATTCACTATCACCTTGGTTTTGGCTGGTATTTCATGGCCATTGCCAATCACACAACTCTCTCTACATTCCCTTGGAAGTAACAGAGGAGCAGGAGGGTGCAATCTCAGAATCTCTTTAATTACCACTTCAAATATTTTATCTCGCTAATACACGTCTCGTCGACCGAACCCTTTTCGTTGAACACTCGTCTAACCTCGTCCTGAGCTTTCTTCATCACTCTTGGATGTTTCATCATTTCTGACACTGCCCAGTCTACAGTTATAGCTGATGACTCACCCCCTGCAGCGAAGATGTCCTGGTACATTAACTGGATATTTTCTTTTTTGGTTTTTAAATAACCTCTGAATTACATACACAAATCCTGAATTTGAAGAAAAATTTAAAACGGATAACCAAAACATAAATATACTAGAATCTAATATACCAGAATCTCTGTTGATGAAAATATCACACAGGCCTAATATACTGAATCTCTGTTGTAGTTGTTGTCATCATCAGTTCCCCTGTTTTGGCCCTGTTTTTAGAAAATCACATGATCGCCTGATCATCCAGGTCTTCTTGTTCTCAACGAGGTTCAAGTGTGGTTATAGAAACCGTATTCAAGGAAACAGCTCCTCCTGATATAGATTTTGATGAATCGGCATATTGGAAAGTAAAAGCAGGTGTGTTCGGAGGAGGAAGGGTTGTTTCATTAACCAACATGAAAATAACATCTGACATGGTCGGCCGCTCTATTGCTGCTTCCTGTACACATAACAGCCCAATGTGGATGCATCGTGAAACCTCGTCGGTAGAAAATTGCTGACATAGTGGATCAACTATCTCCAATACTCTTCCATCGTTCCAAAACTCCCATACCTAGATCACTCAAGGAAAAGTGTCTTTTCATCTTAATATGACTATCAAAATCAAAATAATAATAATAATGCTCAGAGAAAAAGAGCATAAATGTCCAACGAGATTCGGGAAGTGGCTTCCATTTATGCACTCGGTGTTTTTCCTGCCGGTAATAATCTCAAGTACCAAAACACCAAAGCTGAAAATGTCGGATTTGATTGAATATAACCCCTGCATTGCATACTCTGGTGACATGTAACCACTGCATTCACACAAAATAAAATAAGCTTATAATTATTGATTATTCTTGTTTCGTAATTGTTCAACCTTTGTCTAAGTTTGTGGGTCATGAATTAATGCGATCACTTACTATGTGCCAACTACTCTCTTTGTATTTGCTTGAATCTGGTCTTCTCCAAACATTTTAGCCATGCCAAAATCTGAAATTTTCGGGTTCATTGAAGCATCTAATAGAACATTGCTAGCTTTTAGATCCCTGTGGATGATTTTCAGTCTCGAATCTTGGTGAAGATATAAGATCCCTCGAGCAATTCCGCAAACAATTTCGAATCGCTTGTTCCCGTCAAGATGTGCCCTTCTTGTTGCATCTAGAACATAAAGCAAGGAAGCTTCAGTATATAGTACGTCATCGGACTGATATTTATCATGACTCCATCTCTGAGTTGTTAGCTAGGTACGAAAATTTAGTTATATATATATATATATATATATACAGTTTGTAAAAAGAATGCATACCAAATATAAAGTGGTCCAAGCTTTTGTTCGGTAAGTATTCGTATATTAACATCCTCTCTTCCTTGTGGACACAACAACCTAGAAGCTTCACAAGATTTCTGTGTTGTAGTTTTGCTATCACCGTGACTTCGTTCTTAAACTCTTGCATCCCTTGTGTTGAATGTTTTGATAATCTTTTCACAGCTATCTCCTGTTCATTAACTAGTTGACCCTGAAATTATATAGCAAATTTATTAATATATACATGTTTATAGCCATAGTAATCTTCACTCTGTCTTCCTTTCTTTCATTTTCTCGAATGGTTTTGGTTTCTTATTGACATAATTTGACCTTGAACTGTTATTTTGTACATGCAGTACTGAACATTTAAAAGAGTACTAAAATGAAGCCATTGATGTTCTACTAATCCATCTTACAACTCATAAATATTTCTTGAATGTTTTAGAGCAATTACCTTATAGACTGAACCAAATCCACCTTGTCCAAGCATATTTGTAGTAGAGAAATTGTCTGTGGCAGTAACTAAGGTTCTTATATCAAAAAATGTCAAGTCTGGATGTGGTTTACTCTCTTCAAGCTTCTCCTCCTCTGGGGATTCTTCTGAAGTAATGTTAGCATCAAGGAACAATTCGCGTTGCCCTAAAAACAAAAAATCAGAATTATTATGCAACACTTATGAGCTTCTTTTTTCAAAACAATTAATGCTTGGAAATGTCTTAGGTAAAAAAACAATGAAAGTGCAGTCAATCATCCTTATATCTTTTTTTCTTTTCAAAATGATGACTTCTTGCATGAATTAATTAGGCAAGAACAAAATGTTGGAAAAGAATAACCATTGACTTACCTTTTCTTCTCCTCTTAGCAAACCAGTATGCAAAGAAGCCAATACTGAACAAAATTAGGACACCTAAGACCACCATAATTGCGCGAAACCTCTTGGTGGCAACGAAACCTTTTGACTTCTTGGCATATTGAGCTGAGAAAACATCACATTAGTAACAACAATGCAAACCTTTTTTATTCTGCTTAGGAGGATTTAAAAGTTTCCATCAAATACATAAATATATAGAAGTGTTATTTGTACCTAACTCACGCTCATCAACGCGTAGGTAAAAATCTTGACCACCAGCTGCGAAAATTCTAGTGTCCATTAAACTGTCATGCCATGTCATACAACCACTGCCACCTTCACTGATATTTTCACTGGCATACGCTGTGCAATTGCAGCTCCTCAAGCACTCCTCCTCGCATTCTTCTAAGCTCAAACCGCTATTCACTACAACCTTAGACGTATCGGGCACCTTTACATTTTCCAACTTCACAAACCCCTCACCCTTTCTGCATATCAATGATCCTGGTTTCCTTGCACAACCATTTTTGCATTTCTAAAGTTCCATTCACTAGAAGACTTGGGTTCGAACCCAGGAGACAAGTGCATTCAAACTGGGTAGCATTGTTAAGATCACAGAGACCAAATGCTCCGCAATATCCATATTGATCACACGGCTCTGTGGATGATAATGTGAATTTTTTCCATCCATGCTCTTGCTGGTACCAAAAATACCGTTGAACCAATCCAGATTCATCAATCACTATTCCTGACAAGATTGAGATATTATACATATTCCACGTGATACTGATCTCGTTGTCATTGTTCACAAAACTATAATAAAATAGGGGATCCATTGGGGAGACGGGGACACCATTCAATCCAACGCCGTTCCAGTGACCCGCCCGCCACCATGGAGCTCGACCATTGTACAAGATCAGCTGAGGGAATCCAGCAGAATCAATCCTGAAGGTATAATTTCCTATTCCTGGGTCATCTTCAGACTTACAAGATGTCAGGGACCAGTTCAGACCATTTCTTCTGTCAAACCCAAGTTTCATATTTGAAAGCATTGTGTTTGTCGGGTGGTCGAAGCTTTGCCATAAAATCTTTTGCTTTCATTTTGGAACAGAACAAGGTCGCCTGAATCCAAGAGCTGAGCTACAGAGTACTCGTTCGTAGGCAAGGATGAAGAATTTGTTGACCAGACCGGAACCGTTTGATCGCTGTTGCCAAACAGAACCAAGTTTCCTTGAGTATCAATAGAGAGAAATCCAGAGGTACCGTTGATTGGATTGTCTCTGTTAGCAACCCAGACAACCGTTTTTCTGGAATTTTGTGATACCAAATTCCAGCGTAGCGGTAACTGGATTTGCCAGGACTGAAGAACCCAAGAGCAAAAGTATCTCCATTGGAGATTAAAACATCACCATCTCTTATGGATTGGGTTATAGATATTGTATCTAGGCAACTGCAAAATCCTAAGAACAGAAACTGAAGCAATATGTATGGAATCCCCGGTGCAAAGTTCATGACTAATTTTCGACCAAAAAACAATAAGAGTTCATGATTAATTATTGTGATGTGGTTTGCAGCTTTTTGTCGGAAAATTTATCCGACAACCCCAAATTATTGAGCCACCGGATCTGACTGATTCAACCCATTTGTAACATAAATTAACCTGTCGTTTAGCCACTGAGCCAGGCCTCAAGTCAATATTTGCGCACAAATAAAGTCCCCCTAGCTTGCCATGTACCGTACGTCAACATTTGTGAGACAATTGTTTGGGCCTCCCAGTAGTAGGGTCGGAGGAACGTTATAAAGCAGTCAACATTAGTAGGCGGAACAGTGGAAAGATTTCAAAGAACTGAAATATTGAACTAACGACTTTAGCTATGGCGCTTGACTTGGTTTTGCCAGAAAAGAAAACAACAATACTGATGATAATAAAATAACTTTGTTGGTCATATTTAATATAATTTTATTTATATAGCATATCTATCCCAAATATTTGATCCTAAAACTTGATAATATATTTTCAAGAGTTTTTAGCAGCAATGACCATGAACTTTCACCTTTGTTCTGTATTGTCCCCTAAATTTTGACAGCAACTTTGTTAAATTTTTGCCCTTTTTATCATATGGATGATGGTAAAAATATAACTTATAAAGAATTTGATAATAATATCTCCTAAACTATATATAAAATTTCAAATTACCCCTTAAACTATGTATAAAGTTGTAAATTATTTTTAAATTTTGCACAAAATTAATAAAGGAATATCTTTATGTTAAACATGGTATTTTTTTAATTGATCAAAAATAAAGTTAGCCTAAGTAATTCAAACTAATTTATATTTTCATATACTACCAATTACCTTAATTTTTAATATATATATATATATATATATATATATATATATAAAACAAAAGTACATTTGAATAATTATAATTATTTTGTGTTTATGATTAGGATAATTTACAATTACTTTCAAAGTTCAAACGCAATACAAATTACCCTAACTCATAAATAAAGTATAATTTTAAATGTTTATATACATTCATTTATTATTCCCTTTCTTTTTCTTTCCTCATTAATCATTTACTTTTCTTTCATTTCCTTTCTATTTCACTAATAGAAACTCAGTGTAAATGCACCTTTTCTTTTCTTTTTATTTTTGTATTTTTATGTTTTTGAATTTGTATATTCAAGTCAAACTCCGCTCTCCTTTACTATAAAATTTTTTGTAATCTTGAAAAAAAAAGTGGAAAAAGGAAAAAGACTAAAATAGTTTTAAATTCCAGGCAAAACAATGTCCGCACGAAATAACAATATAAGAAAATGGTGGAAATTCTATCCCAATTAATAGTTTTGTACAGCAGGGTCAATGCCAATATTGACTTTGAAAGCGAAGGACCATAATCATTTAAAACCCACAAAATCAGATAAGCACGCCCAACTGCCCAACTGACCATATTTATATTTGTGTCTTTAAATCGACTGAACAATTTCTTACAGAGATGGCAACTTTGTCGAGCTGTAACCTTTAAAGAGGACTGTCGTAGTCCTACACTTCCATTAGAAAATGGCCTTCGCTTTTCCTCCTATTAGCACACAAAAAACTTCATTTTAAAAAAATAAAAATTATGCAATAGTAAATAATAATAATAATTATTATTATTATTATTTTTCTTCACAATCGATTAATTCAAAAAAGAAAAAAGAAAAAAATAATAAGAAAAAATAAAAAAGTCAATTAAGACTTCTGAGGTCCTTACAAAGATATGTGGACTGACCTAGGTCATTTTTTATATTCTAGATAAATAAAGAAATTGAAAGAGATAGCACAAAGAACCTTCAAAGAGGGAATTACAACTTCAAACACAGCATCATTGCTGTCACAGTATGCTACCTTTTGCCCAAAACTCATCAAAACACAAGGCAACTAGTCCACTGCTAAATATTTGGTCGAGTATTTTAAATTAAGCGACCAATTAATCAAAATGATAAAGTTACAAAAAATAAACAAACAAATAATAGTTGAGATAAGAAGATAAGAGTATACTTGAAGGTTTATGCATTCAATTTTGTTAAACTTCAAAAAACTAAGCATGAATTCCGTAGTATTGTCTAGTCAATTTATTGAATTTAGTAATTGAGATAGAATTTTATAAAAAATTTAAGGTTTAGGAGATGATTTTGTGGGGGCCACAGTTAAAAAAATTATCCTTTAAAAAAATCAAAGATATTTACGACTAATATACTGAAACTTTTTTAAAAAATTTGGTGGGGGGCCATAATTAAAAATATTTATCCTTTAAAAAAATAAAAAATAATTATGACTGATATATTGAAACTTTTTTAAAAATTTGGTAGGGGCCACCGCCAATACTCATGGTAACTGTCCCCGCCCCGGTATAAGAGCATTACTCTCGTGTCTGTCTAGTGGTCACACCATAAAAATTATTCTGGATGGTTTTACCATAAAAAGTTTAGACCTTTTAATTAACGCATTTAATCATTTATTATCCCTCAATAATATAAATTAAGGGTCTCGATGACCTATATATATATATAATCCGTTAATAATATAAATTAAGGGTCTCGATGACATATATATAAGGGTAAATTCGAAGAATATTCATTTTATATAAGATAATTGATGAAAATGTCCATCAATATAATTTAAATTGGAAAAATATCCACATGTCTTTAATTTTTGTAAAAATGATAGAATATATCTATTTTACTCTTAATAAAGATCTGTAACATTTCAATTATATTTTTAGCGAGGACTCACAAAACCATAGGTCGGACCTGTCATTTTTCATGTCCTGAAACACATATATTTCAGGACATACAAATTCTTTATTTTTTTACCTATATTTTCCTTTCATATATGCTTTTATAATTTTTATTTATTTTGTAACGTATTTTTCTAAATATGTGTATTTAGACCTACAAAACGACAAGTCCGATCTGCAAAACGGCAGGTCCTAACTCTTATCTTTTTTACCTACTTTGTTCTTTCATATATGCTTATATAATTTTTATTTATTTTTTGACATATTTTTTTATAAAAATACATCAATTTATGAGCATTTTAGCTTTTGAATCAAGTCATTTAAATTAGTATTGAATGAGATATGATTTTTACAAAACAGCGGATCGGACGTGCCAAATGGCAGGTCTGACCTGCCGTTTTGTAAAAATCATATCTTATTAAATATTAATCGAAATGACTTGATTCAAAAAGAAAAATATTCACAAATTGATGAATTTTATAAAAACAATAAAGCACAAAATAAATAAAAATTATACAAACAGATATGAATAGACAAAGTAGATAAAAAAAATAAGAAAAAAAAAAGATTTAGGATTTGCAAAACAACAGGTTGGACCTGTCGTTTTGCAGGTCGTAAATATCTCCAAATTGTACAGGTCTGTGATAAGGATAAAATGGATAATTTGAATATATTTTACAAGGTTTAAGAAAAAATGGATATTTTTTAAATTTATATTATTTTAGTGAGTATTTTTATTAATTTTCCTTTTACATATGGCATAAGGAATTTTAACAACTTTTCTATACAGTAAAAATTTTATATAATTTTTTAGTAAATGATTACTCTTTTGTTCTTGGCAGTCAAAATGTAAGAATAATACACAACCAACTGCTTTAGTTTTTTTGGAGCATTTATTCTTTGCAAAACCGCTCACACCTCCTCAAGATATACTAAAAAAAAGGGGGCTTCAGTCACGAAATCTTTGCTATAAATTTTATATTCATAGCATAATATTAATTTTTTGTGACAAACTATATTTCGTATCTAATTTAGCGGATTTAATTATGAGTCACTTGTCGTAGCAAAATTTCATAACAAAAACTCCAAATTCAAATTTCACATAATATTTAGCTACGAAATCCTTATCACTATTTATTTTTTCATACCTAAAAGGTTGTTATGTTTTGTTACAAAGTCTGTTTTCGTAACTGATAGCTGGGAAATTGCTTAGCAACCACTTGTTCTTCGTAGCTAGATTTTGTAACAGCTACAAATTTATTTCATCGCTAAATAATATTTGATAAAAAATAATATTATTTTGAAAATTGCTGACGTTGCTTATATTTTATAACAGCCACAAAACCAATTTTATTGCAAATTGATATGAAATAAAAATTAAATATTATTTTGAAACAAAACTACATCGTTTAGATCTATTTCAGACCTAAATTAGGCCCTTGTCTCTCGCCCTCGTGCTCGTAGAGCCTGGGTGTTCGGCGGTGTCTACCCAGTCCTCTTCTTCAATCCCGACCAATGAGTTTAAGAGGTTTCACAAGTTTTTTTTGTTCTTCTTTTTTGTTTTTTGTGTAGTCAGGATCACACAAGTGGTGGAATTTGAAGAATTTGTTGTGGTGTTGAAATCTTCACCCAATCTCCAAAAATGCATAACTCATCAGTGGGTTTCCATAAGGAAGAAGAGCGATCATCAAGAGGAAAGGCAGATGGGAATACAAGGCTCAGGTACTCGGCAGTGGCTCAAAATGATGCGTCGAGAAGTCTCGTGCACGATGCCTCCTCCTCTTTCTCGTCATCTCGATTTTCCTCATCTTCGCCTTCTTCAGCCCTAGACGGGTATGAATTTCTCTTCTCTTTCTCTCTCTCGCTCCTTCTCAATAAAGAGTTGATGTAAAGTGTGCTTTGGGAGATCTGGTTACGAATTTGGGGCAGTTTTTTATGTGGGCTTTAGATGTATATTATCATTTGCTTATTGGGTTTCTTTTAATTTTGGTTTTGGGTTTTCGCATGGCATTTGGTGGGTAATTGGAATTTCTGAGGTGAAGGCATTGGGATTTTGGAATTTCGGTGTTGGTTGTGACTTTAACAAGTACACATAAGTCTCTGAAATGGTTAACGACTTGAGCCAGAGCCATGATGTATTATTGTTTCTTTTGAGTCTGATTCAAACCATTAAGTACTTTGTCGGTGGGTTGATGATTGTGCTTCCTTGCAAGTCTGGTAATCTTGATAGTGATTATAAAAATCTTAGTTTTACTCATTTGGATTCTCTAAACTCACAAGTACTATTGGGTTCTAGCTTTATTTATTTTGATTGAACATAGGGTGGACATATGAAGTCAGATAAATATGAATAACAAAGTAAGTGATGGGTGCTGATTAAGTGGAGTTGTTTGAGCTAGATATGGTTTTATAATTTGCAGTTTATTTTCCATTTAAATAATGCAAATAAAAATCAGGGATGTAAATGCTTCTTTGAGGAGAGTACATGAGTTATCCATGCACCCAAGGGGTGGAAGGATGCTATAATACAATTGAGTGGGAAGTAAAATTTTGATATTGGTTTTTTTTTCTTGCTCTTGTGATGTACTAGCTCTTGTTGATGCATTTATGGTTTGTGTTTCATATAGAAGCAGCTATCAGAAACATTGGTTCAGTTGTGTAGTGTGTGTTAGCTGCATTATAGGGTCTCATTCCCAACTAAGCCCCTTTTTATAACTTTCTTTTCTTTTCTTTTCCCCATACCCACCTTTGAACAACACCAACAGCAGCACAGATCATTTTTGCTCCTTGTGTTATAAATGAGTGGCCTTTGGAGGATACAGCATATGGGTGTCCAAAATTTTCCATTTTAATACCCCAAACAGCTTCTTACTATCCTACTCTCTCTCTCTCTCTCTCTCTCTCTCTATCTCTTTCCCAAAGTAAAACTTTGTTGGAGTGAGAGGGCATGGGCTAATGAGGTCGACCAGTTTCGGTTATGAAATTAAAGAAAGAAAAAAAAGGGTGTGTGTTGAGCAGGATGGAGAAGCAGGGCACGTGCATTACTAAGTTATTTCCTTTACATAATTTATAGTTGCAGATCGAGTTACTGAGAGAGACTCACTCACCTACTAATTGAAAAGGTTAATTTTTAGCTGCAGAAGTAGCAGTTAGTTCTTCATGTGCCTGTCTTCCGCATCATGACCACTACACCTTGTATTGTCTTCAAAATCCATGCAGACACAATTCACATCGAAAATGGCCGAGCAAGCTTCATTATTTCAGGTGGGTATCATCGTGTGTGTATATATACCTATATGTATTATATTACTTTTTGTATATCAGCAAAGTTTTGCATATCAATTCCTATATATAATTTGCAGGAAAAACTAGTTGGACTGTGGTGGCTTTTAAAAATTATGGGTCAAAGGGTAATTAATTGTCACGGCAAATACTTGTATATACATATATGGTATTTGATTGTAAAAGGATATATAACAATGAAGAAAATATTTTCTGAGACTGATAGGTTCTGTAATAGGTTTTGTTTTGAATATATTCTTGTAAATTACCAGATTGACTGGTAATTTGGTGTCATCTTTTCCAAAAGAAAACTAGTTTTTTCAAGATTGATGATGAAGGCTGTGGAGTCACCATCCAGCAGCCGTTAAGTTTGATTCCTCTACTAGTCAAGGTTCTTCTCCTCTCCCTCTCTCTCTCTCTCTCACACACGCACACACACACTCTCTCTCTCTAATGCATTAAGATTAATGTTGTTGTTTAGTATATTTACTTTGTGTATATATATGTATCATGTATTATAATTTTATACTAAATTCACATTGCAATAATTAGTTTCGAAAACAATTTACATATTTTTAGTTAGCATTTGAGAAGTAATTAATTAAAACACTTAATAGTTCTAAACACCAATAATTACACTATTTAAAAAATACATATATACATATATATATATATATATATTTGGAAGAAATTTGTTTGTATACCATATAGTGAATGGAACATTGTTGACAGATTTAACTGGCTTGTCAATTGGCATTGGTACTTATAGGAAAAATGCTCTTTGACTCTTGCATTTTTTATGGTTTTTTTGTACTCTTTTTGCACGTTTGAATCCTTTGTGGAAACAAGAACTGGTTCCTTGATGTGGGAAATCCTACTTGTGTATTTCTTTCTATTTTTCTTCTTTTTTTCTTTTTCTTTTCATGAATCTAGGATTATTTTGGTCAGCTGATTTCATAGTACATATTGGTTTTGTGATTACAGAGGCAACGTCAAATTGAAGCAATTAATGGAGCATGGGCTATAATAGGCCTTACAACAGGCTTAGTCATTGAAAGCCAAAGTGGGAAGGGCATACTGGCTCAGGTTAAGTTACTTTCGACACTTTTTGTGCATATATATACATGGTGTCCATATACAAGCATGCAAAAGCGCATGCACACACACACTCTCGGTGAATAACTTGTTCCTTTTCGATTCTAGATTGTATCTATTGAGCAAGTTGGTTAACAGATCCTTTTTATTTTTAGTTGGCTGACTACTAGAGCACCATTGTCAATTTTTATTTTGTGCAGCTGGTTATGTGCAAGGTCTTGGTCTTGGACCTAAGCCAATTGGAAAAAGGCAGAGACTACTTGAGCAGCAAAAAAAAGAAGTGGAAGATAGAGCTAAAGCTGCAGAGGAAAGGAATGAGGAGTTAATTGCATGACAAGATTGTATTGAGCAATCAATGTTGGAGAGAATTAGAGCTGATGTACAAACACGATGTTAGATTATTTTAGGAATATTATTTAGTGCTTTTATAATGTAAGGTTACCATTGTATGTAACAATTTATGTTTTCATTATTAATAAAGTAATTTCATTTAAATTCAATATTTTATGTTGTTTGGAAGGTATGTAATGTAATACTAATAGTATGATTCTGTAGGTATGAAAATTTATATAGAAAAAAAAAATTTTATATGTTAATAATGAATATAGGTCTTAGCTACAAAATTATTTTGTCACTAATGCATGACAAATAATTAATTCGTAACTGGTAACTGACAATAATAAAATATAATTCGTAGCTGAATTTTAGCCACAATAAAAATTTTAACTATGAAATTTATATTCGTAGTTAAATTTTAACTATGAAATTTACATTCGTTGCTAAAGTTTAGCTACGAAATATGTCTTTGAGTAATTACGTTTCGTGACTAAACCAAAAAATAGTTAATATGAATCAGCTACGAACAGGTTATTTTGTCATGAAAAAAAATATAGTTTACTACATATTACTTGTAACTAAATGTCATAATATTAACTACTACGTCCTCGAACAAAATGTCACTATTCGCTTATGAAATTTTTTCATCGCTTCTTGACATTCTACTACGGTCCTTCACGAGCATTTTTGTAACTTATTATTATATAGGAGGAATTCCAAAGGTAGGCGAGATAAGATGGAGGAATGAGCTGAGCCACCGTAATTGGAAAAAGAACCCACGCAAAGGTTAGCTTGGGAAGCCGAGCTAACCAACCGTGGCCTATTGGAGGCTCAGCAAGGAAGAAACGGACCTCGTGGAGGAGCTATCATTACATGGTTCTGGTAAGGCTTGGCTCGGACATCGAGCCGTAATGGCCCTAGTGATGGCTCTAACAAGTTCCCTTGGCTCGAATGTGGTAAGAGTCTGGAGGTTCCAAAGGAAAGTTCGCCCGTAGTAAATGCGGATACTTTCCCATATTTCACTTACCAAATGGGAAGAGCCCATTTAGGACTTGCATTAAATCAGACGGCTAGGTTTCAAGCCCTCACTTGATAGACAAGGTAAGGCCATGCGTATATATATCTCTTGATGACTCAAGACAAGGTAGAAAACACTCTATACTAGAACTCACCCAAAAATCCAAAGCCGATTACCGACTTGGCCGGAGGTTCTTTGGCCTACACACCTAAGGTCCCCAAAAACTTTCACGCTTTTCCTTATTTTTCAGATCCACGATGGTGCTAGGCAAGGAATTTAACCGCTTGTAGCGGAGTAAAATTCGATAAATAGTTTGGCTGAAGGAAGGCTAGATCAAGTTTTTGCACTAAAACCATCAAAGGCCTATTTCCAAGAACCTCGCCAGAAAGACCACCCTATTAACGCTGCTAATCTTACTTCTAAAATTGTTGCGCTCGAAAGACAAGAGGAGGAGATCACCCCTACCCAAAAAGACGTGGCAGGGCCGTCATTCACCGGAGAAGGAACCAGTATGATCGACGAACGTGTAGACTAGCTCCTCGCCCAGATGGAGGTTGGTGCACCTCGAGGGCAACAAAGTAATGAAGCATGGAGAGGATCAACAGTAACTATCAAGGCTTTCAATGTCGCTCAAAACAACTAGGCGGAGCAGTCGAGTTGAACAGAAAGCGCGAATTTGACTTGCCCAAGGCAAGGTCCAACCGTGGAGGAAGGCAAATGATGCAGAGGTTTAGTCGTTTAGGGAAAAAGACCCGCGTCGAGGATGGAGACCATTCTTGGAAGACAACGCGGAGCTAACGAGGGAAGGAACCAAGTGAAGACTTGGACTCCACGGATGAATATACCCCAAGGATCGGATGCAGGGCATACCACCCCTGAAAACGGCATTATTACACCCTTCGGGAAGATCGGGCTAGCCGGAGGACTTGGCGGGAGGTGAGCCGCATTGGTTCTGGAGAGGTGGACGAGACTCCGCTTCAGGACAAAATCACAAGGGTTGATATCCCAAAGGATTCTCTCCCAAAGTTCACTGATGATGGCATAGCCGATCCACGGATCATATAATTCATTTTAAGCGTGCCATGATCCCAACTTGCATACCAAAGGCGGCACGTGATGTGCAAGGTGTTCGCATCAAGTCTGAAAGGTCCGGCTTTGCTTTGGTTCAGCCGCTTGCCATCATACATCGTGGATTCTTTTCATACGCTGGCTCAGCTTTTTCTGACCCAATTTGCATCTAGTCAGCAGTACAGGAAGGACCCGGATGATTTATTCAGGGTTCAGCAGCAGAAAGGGGAATCTTTGAGGGACTATATCCAACGATTTAACGACATGAAGGTGGAAATTATGGACTGTCCAAATGTGGTGGCATGCAACGCCTTCAAACGAGGACTGTTACCCGGTACCAAAATTTACGACTACATGGTCCGGAAGAAACCCAGGAGTTTATTGTAAACTTTACAAAAGGCCCAGACTTTTGTAGTTTTAGAGGAGGAGACAGCTTTGGCCGTACATCGAGCAGTTAAGGAAGGACGAATTGCGCCAGCTGGAGGAGAAGAATACCGAGCTGATTCAACCATCAGGGCTCGGGATAATAGATTTACAGAATACCCTAGAGGACAAAGGGATGGCCGCTCGGGTAGGAAAAGGTTTAACCAAGAATACACGCAGAGTAGGAGACAAGGCGAGCCGCAGGAGAACGAAAGCGAATGATCGATCGCGGACCGCTAAGAAAGTTCGATTGACCGTGTCCCATTTCGGTTAATCGCATGGAACAGATTCATGAAGTCCGGTGGCCAGCCTCTAATTTGGACCCAAAGAAGAAGGACAACTCGAAGTGGTATGTTTTCCACCGCGAGCGAGGACACGCAACGGAGGAATAACGAGCATTCAAATGAGAAATTGAAGAATTGCTAAGGCGGCTATTCGAGAGTTCGCTGAGAACCGGAGAAATGGGGCTCACCAAAGACTGGAGGAATCCCCAAGAAGAACAACTCGCTCACGGATGAACAATGTGGAAAATAGAAGAGTCATTCACTCAATTCACTGAGGAACGCGTGGAGAACATAGGGAGGATAGAAGAACGTATGCGATCCCTATTGCTTCAGTATCGATGTGCGAAGATCCCTGATATCGTGTTCACGCAGGACACTAGTGGCATGATATTTCCCATGAAGACAGCGTTGGTAGTAACCTTGACGCTGGAAATTGAACGTGAAGAGAATTTTAGTTGACAATGGGAGCTCGGCAAACATCATCTTCCTCAGCACCATAGATCAAATGGGAATTCAGTTGTTCGATATCCAACTTGCCGTGGCAACATTGGTAGGATATGATGGCATTGAAAGCGTGGCTAAGGGAAAATTGACTCTGCCAGTTACCGCCAAAGGAGTGAATCGGCTAGCAGAGATGATTGTGGTAGACGCACCATCTCAAGGCATAACATGATTTTGGTCGGCCTTGGTTGCATTCCATGAAAGCCGTACCATCTACTTACCACCAGAAAATTAAATTCCCGTCAGGGGAGAAAGTGGAGGAATTGCTTAAAGACCAGTCAACAGCTTGACTCTGCTATTTTAATACATTAGATGGAAAAGTCAAATAGCAATTACGGAGACAGGGGGTGGCCCAAGTAGAAAAGATGGATGCTCTGGAGGATCTAGAGGAGGTGCCACTAGATCCGGACCACCCCGAGGGAATTACCAAGATTGGGACACGTTGGACCCGAGATCCAATCCGTGATCCATTCTTGAGGACCACCGTAGCACCTTCGCATGGTCTACTTGGATGACATGGTCGAATAGACCCAAGTATAATATCTCACAAATTGAACGTAGATCCTTCGACAAACCGCCTCGACAAAAGCGGAGGAAGTTCGCCTCAACGAACCAAATTATGAACGAGGAAATTGCCAAGTTAGTAAAAAATGGGTTCGTCAAAGAAGTTCAGTACCCGAATTGGCTCGCCAACGTGGTAGTGGTCCTAAGAAAAATGGAAAGCCTTGGGTTTACATAGATTTCACGGATCTCAACAAGGCCTGCCCAAAGGATAGCTTTCCTTTGCTAAGATTGATGAGATGGTGGATGCTACCGCTGGCCACGAGATGTTGAGCTTCATGGACGCCTATTCAAGCTACAATCAGATTTTGATGCACCCGGATGACCAGGAAAAGACAGCCTTCATAATGAACGGGAATATTCCGCTATAAGGTTATGCCGCTTGGATTGAAAAATCAGGGCTACTTATCAAAGGCTGGTGAACAAGATGTCCGGCCCAACCGGGCTCCACAATGGAGGTTTACATCGACGACATGCTAGTCAAATCTATCCGAACGATCATATCCAACATCTCGCCAAGCCGATGTATTACGCAGCGATCGTATGAAGTTGAACCCCACTAAATGCACCTTGGGGTTGGTTCGTGACAATTTCTGGCTATCTCAGAACCCGAGAGAGGCATCGAGGCCAATCCAGGTCGATTAAGGTTGCCGACATCAGCCAAAAACACCAAGGAAGTGCGAGATTAAATGGGAGAATAGCGGTCTTGAGTCGATTTATTTCAAGGTCATCATACCACAGCATTTCATTCTTCCGAGCCCTAAAAGGAAATAAAGACTTTACATGGACAGAAGAGTGTGAACATGCATTCCAACGACTAAAGGTATATTGAGCTCTCCCCCTATACTCTCCAAACCAAAGCCAGGAGAGACGTATACCTATATTTGTCGGTTTCGGATTACGCGGTCAGCTCGGTGTTGGTTCGGATGGAAGGAAGGGAGCAAAAACCTATTTATTATGTCAGCCGAGCATTGGCAGATGCAGAGACCCGCTATACGTTCATTGAAAAACTGGCGCTGGCCTTGCTCGTGTCTTCTAGGAAGTTAAGGCCATACTTCCAATGCCACAAGATTACTGTGATAACCTCATATCTACTCAGAACGGCTCTTCATAGCTTCGATATCGCGGGGAGGATGGTTCGGTGGGCCATTGAATTGGGCGGTATGGGATAGAGTACCAACCACGAACAGCAATCAAGTGCCAAGCGCTTGCGAATTTTGTAACTGAGTTCACGGGACAAGCTGAGCCATCGCATGAAGCGCCATTGGTTGAAAGTTTGGAGGAACCGAACATATCCAACACCGGACATGAACTCATCTCAGCAAAGGCGTTAGGCAGCGGAAACAATTTGAAAGCAAGAGTAGAGTTGCCCTGGAAACTTCATGTGGATGGGTCTTCCAATTTCCGTGGAGCGGGGGCAGGAATCACGTTCGTTGACCCAACCGCTTAGTAATAGAATAGTCTATCCATTTCGGTTTCCCCGCATCGAACAATGAAGCTGAGTACGAGGCTCTGATAGCTGGAATTAACTTGGCTCAGACAGTAGGGGCTTCGCGATTATTGCCATATAGCGACTCTCAGTTGGTCGTGAGCCAGGTGAATGGCGACTACACAACGAAAGGTGAAAGAATGATAGCATATCTGGAACTAGTCAGAAAGCTAATCGCCAATTTTGAACGTTTTGAACTCAGTCAGTTGCCAAGAAGTGAAAACATGCAAGCAGACGCATTGGCAACATTAGGCTCGGCAGTTGCGGTTGAAAGATGTCAGAAGATTCCCCTGGAATTCCTGGCCGAGCCAAACATCGATATTTCTGTCGTGAAGGAAAGTGAAGAGTTGATGAATATAGACGAAGGTGGCGAGCCGGGGTGGATGAACCCATTATGGAATATCTACTACGGCAAACTACCCCAAGACAAGGCGAGGCTCCTAAGCTCGACTTATATCCGCTTCGGTATTCTATGATCGAGGAAAGCCGTATGATCGCATAAATGCCACTTAAGGTGTGAATAGCAAGATTCACAGCAAGTACTTGCTGAAATACATGAGGACATTCGGAAACCACTTGAGGGCGGTCGCTAAGCGCAAAGCTATGTCACAAGGGTTCTCGGCCAACTATGCGGAAGGACGCCGGATTACTCGCGACATTGTGACAAGTGCCAACGTTTTGCCCCAATCACGCATGTACCACCTGAGGAGTTGACAAATTTGTCAAGCCCATGACCTTTATGCAATGGGGCGGATATCGTAGGCCTTTACTCCTTGCCGCTGTCAAGCGATTCATCCTGGCCACCTTACTTCAGCAAGTGGGTGGAACCGATGCATATTCCCAAATTAAAGACAAGGACGCCATACGCTTTATTTGGAAGAATATCATATGTCGATACGGCTTGCCTTGAATCCTGATTGCAGACAACGGTTCACAATTCATTAGTTCGACAACTCGTGAATTCGAAGAGTGGAAGATTACCATGAGATTTTCCTCACCAAGACATCCACAAGCCAACGGACGGTGATCAATAAACAAGACTATCGAACCAATCTTAAAACGGCTAGAGGATGCCAAAGGTATATAGCCCGATGAGTTGCCAGAGTACTGGGAAAGCCGAACTACCGCATAGTGCAACGGGGAAACCCCGTTCTTGGTTTACTAACGAGGCCGTGATCCCGAAGTTACCATTCCAACCCTTGGCCTCGGCCGAGCCAAATAGAAATGACGAACTAAGGCGAAAGTCATTGGACGTTTAAGAATTGAGGAACAAGCCTTGGTACGAATGGCGATACCGGCCGAATCGCCAAGTACTATAATGCCAAGGTTCACCTCCGAAGTTCAGGTGGGCACATACATACGAAAGTCTTCCCTAATACGAGTGAGTGTGGAAACTCTACCCCGTGGAAGGCCCTTACCGAGTCGTGGATGTACCCAGACCGGGGGCTTATCACCTACAACCTTTGAATGGGGTAGACGTGCCTAGGAGTTGGAGCTCGACTCACTTGCGCCGTTATTACCATTAAAGTTAGATAGGATGAACGATGTAATTTACATTAATCAAGTCAATAAAATCAATTTTATTTACTTAAATTGTGTGAATCGAGCATTCCATGTTTCATGCTGTTACGGATGAGTACAGGCTAAAAGATTCTACCTTTCTATTAATTACCGTATGGAATTTCTTACCCGTAGCGCACTTTAACAATGGAGTTGAGTCAAGGTCAATTCGGGTCGTGCTACCCGGTCAATTTGACTCTAGATTCGGAATCACGATACTGTCAGTCGAGCGAAATGACAATAACAGCCGTCCGGAAGGCTAATTATCCATCTCGGCTCAAGGCCGTTCGGAGTCCGAGCGGAGGAGATCCCAAGCGGCGTTGGACCGACTTGGAAGATGAGCAAATCGATTAGTTAAGTCAATTAAGTCAATAGCACACGACTTTGTCAATTAAAACTAAATTGAAAGCTTGGCTCAGCAATTCGAACTCAGAGGAAAATAAAGGCAAGACGTTCATTAACAGTTTCAAAGTTTGTACAAACGACGGATGTACCGTCGAACAAAAAAAAAAAAAATTCTAATCTTGAGCCCCACGCTTGTCCAGGCAGAGGGAGGTTTAAAGGACCGGATTCCTCATTTGAAGGTAACCTCATAGCCTCCTCGAAGGAATCGTTGGAGGTTGCTTGGTTCGACTCGACACTGAGTCTGGGGGCTTCAGGCTGGTTCACAGGAGGGGCATCTCTGTCATCCGGCTCATCCTCACCCGAGGTGATCTCCATGTCCTCTTGACCATCCTCCCTTTGTCATTGGCCTGGAGTGACCCGCTTTAGTCTGCCTGGCCTTGAATGCCCTGATCATGTCGTTGGTGTTCTTAAGGATGGTGTCGATGGCTGCCTTCTTGTATATATGCTTTTTGGCTCGGGCTATCGAGCCACCTCGGCTGGCGCCCCTCTCCCCAACAGCGTGAGTCGAGTCTGAGGTCTTCCAGCTCCCTATCCTTCTCGATCAGCTTTTGGTAGGCCTCATACCACTTCCTCTCGTTGCTTTAGCCTTATATGGCGGTGTTTGAGTACAAGGTTTTGTTTTCTTGGCCTTGTTTCACGCCACGACATTAATGTAGCTAGGCTTTCTTCTTGAATGCCTTGTCCACCTTGATGATGGCATCATATAAATACCGCATCTTGAGTAAGCGCAATTCCGACTTCAAGTTAGAATTTTGTGAAGGAAGGATCGAGAAACAAGGGAATAGTATCCGCTACCTTCAGGGCATTCTGCTCGGCCTCCAAGCCTACTTCATCAAGGGCCATTTCCCTTAAAAGGCTGCGGTCGTGGTGAGTCATGAGAGAATCCACGATCGGGCCGACCAACGATGAGTCCGAACGGATGGTGGAGCTATCCTCCAGCCCCAACATCGATGGAGTCTGCTTTTCTTTGCCCTTGTCTTAAGTTGGGGCCGGGGGGCTGGAACGTCTCGGCCTCTTAGAAGGAGGAGAGTCGCCAGAAGGGATGGTGATTGGTAGGAAGCTAGGCTCGACAACGACCATAGAGGTTGGACGTTCCTCGCCTTTGTCCATTTGGGAAGACGTGCCACCCTTCACGCAGCTTGTTTATCCTTCTTTTCTTCTTTATGGCCTCCTTCGGCCTTGGATATCTTCATCTTCGGTTTGCCCATATCTACGCAGATAAGAAGCCCAGAGAGGTCATTGGCACGTGCATAAAGCCTAATGCAACCTTCAAGAACATGTAAGTATGGGACCTCAAGTATAGGAAGAGGGATACCTTCGGGAATTTTTCGATCACGGGTAGGGTCCTCCTCCTCAAAGTTTTGCTCGGCCTGCTATTCTAAGGTAGCTTCTTCTAATGGCCGATCAAGCGCCAAATGGAAGGAATCTTCAGAAAGTATGGATAACAGGCTCTTAGTCTTAGTCCTTAAAAGCGTTCGGATCACGTTCTTCTGCTCAGCGGTGATCCTAAGCCTTTCGCTTAGATTCAAGGCTGCATAAGTGTAAATCGGTCCTGCATAGTCACAGGAAAAATTTCAGTGAGCTGAATTTTATACCTCTTTCAGTCCAGGCTGAGCGGATTCTCGACTCGGGCGTGCGAATCCGTCGATAGACCCTCCCTTTTACGAAGTAGCGGTCTTTCCAATTTTCGCATGGTGGGGCATCTTCAAACATTTGCTTCCGGCGTAGAGGTGTACCTTCCCTCTTCACTCGATTTCATATAGAAAAAATACAAAAACGTGGCCATGTCAATTTGTAGGCCACATTTTTTTGACTGGACGATAAGTCCCATCAAGTATCGCCAGCTATTCGGCATAAGTTGCCCGCACGCGATCAGAAATTCAGACCATGTTAATGATGCGGTGGAAAGGAGTCGAGCCCTATCTTGAAGGCGATCTCGCATGCGCATCCACGTCGCGAGGGGAGTCAGCTCTTTCTAAGGATCTTGGAGCGGACAGCTTGATTTGGCTCAGCATGTCGAACCTCTCCTCGAGGTACGACATGTCACTTTGTTTGAAGACCGAGGGTATATCAGTCTTGATTATCACGAGTCACATGATTATCAGCTCGGACCTATTGCCGCCTGGACCGTCTACCCTAATGCTAGGAGTTCAGATGGGGGTTTCTACGTTAGGGTCATTTGCTTGCCTAGGGCGAGGGGTCCTAGTGGAGGAACTGGCCCCTCGGTTTGAAATTTTCCTAACTAGTTGCTCTTCGACCACCAAGTCAGATCCAGGGGATTCTATCGTTGGAGCGAGGTAAGAATTTGTGAAACTTAAAAAGGCGAGAGGATTGGAATCTGACCTAAGACCAAATCGGAGGCGAAGTGTCACCGGAAATGAAGAACTCGGACAAAACCAGAAACTGGAACTGGGGATTTTAGTGCGCAATTGACCCGCAAATCTCGTAGAAGTAGCATAAGTGTCCGCGCAGATTGAGTCGTTCGAAACGGTTTTAGGCGGAGAATCATGATTAGGAAGTTTTTGGTTAATGGAAAGCGTTTGGGGAAGAAGACAAAGTAGACGCGTTGCGGAGTTTTCAAATGAGGAAAGTGAGGGATGGAAGCCAAAGGGTTGGAGATAGAAAAGGTTTTGTAGTTGGACAATTTGAACCTAAAGGTTGCGATTGGAGTCCAAGATTTGAATGAATGGTTGTGATGTGATGTGCCTTTTCAGCCCCCGCACATTGTTCCACGCTGGCCTTGCCATAACGCCATGGTAAGTGAAACGCATCAATGTCGAAGGATGTTTGATTTTCCCATGTAGCGAAGAGCATTGAGAATGTTTCAAAGAACCACACCGTTGGTAATACTCGATGAGTCACTTTGGCTCGTGGAGGGGGTTGATAGGAGGAATTGAAGCGTAGGTGAGGTGAAGATGGAGGAATGAGCAGCCAGTAGTTGGGAAAAGAAGAACCCATGACCCTAGCAGGCTAGCTTGGAAGTGAGCTAACCAACCAGGGCCTATTGGAGGCTCGGCAAGGAAGAGCACGAGACCTCAGGGAGGAGCTATCATTACATGGTTCGGAGGCTTGGCTCGGACATCGAGCCGCAACAACCTATAGTGATGGCTCGGAACAAGTTCTCTTGGCTCAATGTGTAAGAGTCTGAGGGTTCCAAAAGGAAAGTTCGCCCGTAGTAAATGCTTGGATACTTTCCCATATTTCACTTACCAACCGAAGAATTTAGGACTTGCCTTAAATCGGGGCTAGGGTTTCAAGTCCTCACTTGATAGACAAGGTAAGGCCATGCGTATATATATCTCTTGATGACTCAAGACAAGGTACGAAAACACTCTATACTAGAACTCACCCAAAAATCCAAAGTCGATTAGCTGACTTGAGCATCGGAGGTTCTTTGGCCGGTACCACACCGGTGCCCCCAAAAGCTTTCACGCTTTTCCTTATTTTTCACAGATCCATGGTGGTGCTAGGCAGGGAATTTAACTGTTTGTGGCGGAGTAAAATTCGGCATAAACAATTATGTTATAGTTACGAAAAAAGACATTCAGCTACATAATTGGCTTGTTACTAAATCCCTCTTCTTTTGCAGGATATATATCCTACTCCCATCATTTTAGTTTCTCTCTGACACAAAACATGGAATTTTCAGTCTTAAAATTTCGGTGAAGTTTGAAGGCACGATCTACATTTAAGAAGATATGATGAGTTGATTTAATTTTTTTTTTTGAAATATTATAATGTTGGATCACTTGTTTGAATGTCATATTGAAGTGTTTTTAGAGCATCCGATTTATGGTGCTCAATCATACATTTCAAATATTTGTACTGTATTATTACCTGCCTGCTCATGTCAGCTATGAGGTGGTGGTTGTTCCTAATAAAAAATCACCACCCTGGAAAAATTTGCAAGGGATGAAAGGAATGACAACATGCAGGAAACTGACATAGAGCCCAATTCAATGCACAACACTGGAAGTCGAAAACAGGACAATAAAAAACTTGGGGAACCAAAAAGGCATAGGAAAAGCGGAAACCAAGGAATTGACGTTAAAGTATATATGCTGCCACAGGTGGAAGTACAAGCAAATAACAGTTCAAGATGTTGGAATAATAAACGAAATTTAATATTAGAAATATCTAGAATATATTTTGATATATTGACAAGCTAAGAGCATTTATTGTTCTAGGAAATACCGAATGCTTAATATATATGTGTGCTCTGTTATTTAGAAAGAAGTTCTAAGAAATATAAAAAAAATAAAAATTTATTATATTGTGTTTTCCTCTGTTCCTCAAATGAGATATAATTAATATTCCAATATCTGGTATCAGAGCCATGTCAGCCACAGATAACATGATTTCTCTGATTCCTCACTTCAATGGAGAAGATTCTGATGATTGGAATCATTTGATGAAGGTTTTGCTGAAATCATTAAAGCTATGGAATATTGTTGAAGATGGGTTTGAAAAGCCAAAAGATGAATATAGGTTAACTCAACAATAGAAAAATATTTTGAGTGATAAGAGAGAAAAAGATAGCAAGGCTCTCTTTCAGATTTATCAAACAATTAAAAGACAAGTATTTGAAAGGATTGCAAAAGCTGAAACTTCAAAGAAAGCTTGAGAGATGATTCAGGCAACATACAAAGGAGAAGAAAAAGTAAAAAAGGTACGTTTGCAAACTTTGATAGCAGAATTTGAAAAGTTGGAGATGAAGGAGGCTGAAAATATTTCAGAGTATTTTAATAAAGTTACTGCTATTGTGAATCAAATGGCTGCTAATGGAGAAATTTTGGGAGATCAAAAAGTTGTTGAAAAAGTTCTTCGTAGCCTCTCATAAAAGTTTGATTTTGTTGTTGTTGTTGTTGAAGAATCTAAGGATTTATCTACTCTTTCAATAGAAGAATTATTTGGAATCTTAAAGTCTTATGAATTTCGAGTAAATAAAAGAATTTCTACACTTTCAAGTCAAGCATCTGTTGATCAAGCTCTTAAATCCCAAGTTACAAATACTGGAGGGCAATTTTTTTTTCATGGCAGAGGTGGAAATCATAGAGGAAGAGGCTCTACTTTTTGAGAAAGAGGAAGAGAAAGAGGAAGTTCAAGCAGAGAGATGCTTCAGAAAATAAAAACCAATCAGTCAACACACCACAAAGAGGAAGAGCTAGAAATTTTAGAGGAGGAAGAGGTCCTAATTTTCATGGACGTGGCTATTTTGAATGTTACTATAGTCATAAGCCTAGTCATAAAGCAAATGAATGTTGGAATAATCTAGCCAATCAGAAAAAGGATGTTGGATACATTCATGATAAAGAGGAGGATAATTCTAAAACTTTTTTTCTTGCTTGCTATGGAGATATAAATAATGTTTGGTACTTAGATAGTGGAGCAAGCAAGCATTTTTTTTCATTATTAGAAGAATCTGATCGTGGTCAAGTGTCAATTGGAGATGCAAAAGCTTACAAAATTCAAGGTATGGGAGAAATTCTATTTAAAACTAATTTTGGAGCATTTGAGAAGATGTCAGAAGTCTATTATGTTCCTGGGTTGCAATGTAATTTGCTAAGCACAAGTCAACTTTTGAAAAAGGGTTTTGATATTCATTTCCATGACAATGTGTGCATCCTGAGGAAGAAAAATCTACTCGTTGCTAAAATTTCAGTGGCCCCTAATAATTTGTTCCCTCTCAAACTTGATGTAAGCAATATTGATTGCTTTAAATGTGTTGAAGGAGAAAACTCAAAAGTTTGGCATGACAGATTTGGGCATTTAAACATGGGAAGTTTAACTTTGTTGTCAAAAAAAAGGATGGTTGGGGACCTGCCTGAAATTGTTCAAATGACTAGAGTATATGAGGCTTGTCAACTTGGGAAGCAGCATCGTGATTCGTTTCCCTCAAAATCTTTTCGACGAGCAGGAAAACCATTGGAGCTTATTCATTCAGATTTGTGTGGCCCAATGCCAGAACCATCTTTGGGAGGTAACAGGTTCTTAATTTCTTTTATTGATGATTATCCGCAAAAAGTTTGGACATATTTTCTCAAGACAAAATCAGAAGCTTTTGAAGTTTTCAAAGATTTTAAAGCTCAAGTTCAAAAGTTTTCAGGCCATCATATTAAAACTTTGAGAATTGATCGTGGGGGTGAATATCTTTCAAATGAGTTTGAAGTCTTTTGTAAAAAATATGGAATAAAGCATGAGCTAACAGCTCAATATTCACCACAACAAGATGGTGTTTGTGAAAGAAAAAATCGAACAATCATGGAGATGGCAAGGTGTATGCTCAAAAGAAAAAAGTTGCCTTCAGATTTTTTGGTAGAAGCTGTATCTTGTGCTACTTATTTGATTGATAGGTTTCCTACAAAAAGTTTGGAGGATTGCACTCCTCATGAGGCATGGTTTGGATCTAAGACAAGTGTTCAGCATTTAAGAATTTTTGGGAGTCTTGCATATGCTCACATTCCTGATGCTTTGAGAAATAAGTTGGACAAGGCTGAAAATGCATTTTTGTTGGATATAGTGAAAGATCCAAAGCTTACAAGTTATATAATCTAGAGACAAATAAGATTGTTATAAGTAAAGATGTAAAATTTAATGAATCTTCATCTTTTTATGATTCTGAAACAAATGATACAGTCAAGGCACCTTGTATTGATATTGAAGATGGGAAAAATTCATAGGATTTAAAAACTGAAGATTTAAGTCCTGAAAATTCACCTTAAGGAAGAAAAACCAGAAGCTTGCAAGAGATTTATGAGTCTTCTCAACCAATGAATCAAGAAAATATTTTCTTTGCCTTTTTAACATGGGAAGATCCAATTTCTTTTGAAGAAGCTGAAAAAGAAGAAAAATGGAGAATAGCCATGAAGGAAGAAATCAATGCAATTGAGAGAAATAATACATGGGAACTCAATTTGCTTCTAGCAAACAAAAATTCTATTAGAGTAAAGTGGGTGTTCAAGACAAAGACCAATCCAGATGGTTCAGTCAACAAACACAAGGCAAGATTAGTTGCCAAAGGATACAAGCAAAAGGAAGGTGAAGATTTCAATGAAGCTTTTGCTCCAGTTTCAAGATTAGACACTGTTCGGCTAATTATCTCACTTGCAGCTAAAAAGAACTGGAAAATTTATCAAATGGATGTTAAATTAGCTTTCTTGAATGACTATCTTGAAGAAGAAATATTCATTGACCAGCCACCTGGATTTGTGAAGGAAGGTGAAGAGCACAAAGTGTATAAATTGAGGAAAGCTTTATATGGTCTGAGGCAATCTCCAAGAGCATGGTATAGTCTAATTAATGCTTATTTTGAGAAAAATGGCTTTCAAAAGTGTCCATATGAGCATACTCTTCATGTCAAAGATCATGGTCAATGAGGGTTCATCATTGTAAGTCTTTATGTTGATGATCTCATTTTCACTGGTAACAATCTCAATTTATTGAATGTGTTTAGAGTATCAATGAGAAAGGAGTTTGAAATGATAGATTTGGGGGAACTACATCACTTTCTTGGAATTGAAGTTCATCAAGGCAAAGTAGGGATTTTTATTTCTCAAGAGAAATATGCAAAAGATATTTTGAGAAAGTTTAAAATGGAGAATGCAAATTTAGTCTCAACTCCTTGTGTTGCAAGTTTGAAATTGAGTAAAGATGATGAAGGAAAGCTTGTCAACTCAACGGTCTTTCGAAGTTTAGTTGGAAATTTGATGTATTTGACAGCAACAAGGTCTGACATCATGTTTGCTGTTAGTTTGATAAGCAGATTTATGGAGAAGCCTTATTCAAATCATTGGGAAGCTGCTAAAAGAATTTTGAGATATGTTAAAGGGACTATAGACTATGGAGTTTTTTATCAAGCAAAACTTCCAATTAATCTTATTGGTTACACTGATAGTGATCTTGCAGGAAGTGTCGATGATAGTAAAAGTGTTGCTGGATATGTTTTCAATATCGGAAGTGGTGCAATTTCCTGGATGTCAAAGAAGCAACCAGTGGTAGCACTTTCAACCACAAAAACACAGTATATTGCTACGTCAGTTGCTGGTTGTCAAGTAGTTTGGTTACAAGGAATTTTGGAGAGTCTCAAGTCTAAGCCAAGAAGTCCAACAATTCTATTTTAGAAATATCTAAAATATATTTTGATGTATTGAAAAGCTAAGAGCATTTATTGTTCTAGGAAATACCGAATGCTTAATATATATGTGTGCTCTATTATTAAGAAAGAAGTAGACAAAGGAGCATAAAGGGGTTTCCAAATAGCAAACACCATTACAATTTGGTCGGAGACAGAAGTTCAGCTGGGTTTGATATCCACATGAAAGATTCAAATTGAAATTTCAATGTGGTGTGATCGGATTGAAATCGAAGTCTAATTTTTTTAGTATCCAGAAGTAATTTTGAAATGATTGGGTAAAAAATAATTGGACACAAAAGTTTGAACAAAATTCATAAACCCATACTGGGCCTGAATATTCTTCCAAATTACCCTATATATAAGGCTCTATCAGGATAAAACTCTCTTGAATCAGAACCCTTTAATTCGTATCACTTAAGCCTAATAAATAATTAAGCCCAATCTAAGGTTGTAATCCAAAGCTCTGATATAAGACCTGATGATTTTACATCACGACGACATGGTAGAAGACTATGACATATATGTTTGGTGGCCACTTCTTGGATGCTGGCCAATATCCTAAACTCTTCACAGAGTAGATATTACTGAGTGAAGTATAATAATTGCAGAGTAAATACGTATATATGCACTAATCAAGAGAAAATTAATTACTACAATAGGGAACAGGGATTAACCACAGATCAACTTTTTTTCTAACAGTCACGCCAAAGACCTCAGTCATATATATCTAGATCTTCAGGTTTCTTATCATTTGGAAGTTTCCAATCAAAATGAAAAAGCAATTGTGCAAGAGTGAGCTCCACAACTATCATAGCAAATTTCATTCCTGGACATATCCTCCTCCCAGCACCAAATGGAATGAACTCAAAATCTGCACCTTTGTAATCAATATGAAAACCATCATCATCTGTAAGGGCAACAGAGGCCAAAACTTCTCAGCTTCAATCCAATGCACTGGGTCTCTTCCAATGGCCCATGCATTCACAATCACCCTGGCTTTGATCGGTATGTCATGGCCATCAATTACACAACTCTGGCTTGATTCTCTTGGAAGTAACAAAGGAGCAGGTGGATGTAGCCTCAGTGTTTCTCTGATGACTGCTCTTAAATATTTTAGTTCATGAATTTGTCTTTCGTCTAAGTTTGGCTTTTTATGGAACACCCTTCTTACATCAGACTGTGCCTCCTTCATCACCCTTGGGTTTTTCAGCATTTCAGACATTGCCCACTCAACCAATGTTGATGTTGCCTCGCTCCCCGCAGTGAAAATGTCCTGTTTTACAATAGCTCAAACTGCTGGTATGACGTAGTTGTATGATATCTTTTCTCCAAAGCATTTATGAATGAAGTTCAATTGGTAAAGTAAAAAAAAAATGGAAAAGACACATTTACTGTAAGTTTGTAACAGCGGTCTTTGGGTGGTTGCATATGCTAATTAATGCTTATGTATGTTTCTTACTTTTTGTTTTATATTTTTTTTAAATGTTTACTCGAGTTGTGCATAATTTGATATTTTTAATACTAGCTAGTGTTACCATTTTTTTTTCTTTTCTTTAAGTTTACACTTGGTCAAAGGCAAGATGGAAACAACCTCTGGTGGGGCCTACGCTATTTAAAATTATGTGCTAATGAAAGTACCATTTCAGTTGACCTTAAACAATGGAGCTAAGTTGTTGCAAACATTTTTTTTTTTGATGAAATTGTTGCAAACTAATTGGATATTTAATATTCACTAATTGATTGAAATAATTAACTAAAAGACCGAAAAGGGGCTGAAATTATTGTACTTACCAACAGTACTGCTTTGATGTTGCTGTCCGTTAGAGGAATATCAAGCTGATCACTGTCCTGAATCTTTAAAAGAACATCAACAAAATCTTCCTGATAGTCATCTGCTTCATCTTCATGATTTTAGGGTTCACTCTTCGTGATCCTCTTCTCCTTATGGTAGCTTAAGATGTGACTAAGTATCCTATCAGCTTCTTCATGAACCTTGTCAAGTTTATGCCTCAATCCACCAATCCACTGAAGCATTTTAATCGAAGGGTACATGCCAGAAACATAAAACCCTCCTGCAAGCTTTGAGATTTTCTTGGAAATTTCTATGTATGCTTCTTGATCTCTTGATTTTTCTCCAAACGCTGTTCTAGCTGTAATACCATAATTTAGTGAATATATTTTCTCAGATAGATTGATGGCTACTGATCCTTCTATATAACTCGAATGGTATATCGTTTCGACGAGTTTCGACACCTCCTCTTCTCTTATGGACTGGAAAGATTTGACACGTTTCGAACTTAATAGTTCCATGGAGCAAATTTTTCGTAGCTGTGTTCAGTAGCTGCCATATGGAGAAGTGGTGATTCCTTTGGAATCATAGGAAATGATTTTGGCGGCGAGACTGAAGGGTCTGCTGGCGAAGACGGCGTCGTGGTTTTTCATAACCTCTTTGGCCATTTCCGGTGAAGAAACAATGATGTTTGAAACTTCACTGAGCTGCAAATGCATGAGAGGTCCATATTTCATGGCCAAGTTTCTCAAGGATTGATGGGGTAGTGAACCAACAAGGTTATGCATGTTTCCTATGATTGGCAATTTCCATGGTCCTGGTGGCAAATTTGGGATTGACTTCTTGCTTTTGGATCTCCATAGTAGGTTGACAACCATGAACAAGAAAGGAACAAGGTAAGGAGAGCAGGGTAAGAGGGACTT